>JALIZH010014168.1:0-69670 GCA_030522465.1 Rhipicephalus appendiculatus | reverse complement strand
GGAAAGCCACATGATGCTCAGTTTCTTTTCCTCCATGGCATGTTCATTGCAGTAATTAAACTTTGTATTCATGATACTATCAGTGTTAATCTTATTAAACATTCATCCTATTCCTTTCACTAGGGCAGACAATGATTACAAGGAGATGCTGGACATGAAGACATCCGGTAGTGGCAGCAAAAGTGTAAGTCAGGTCTTTAGTAGACTTTATTATGCACTGCAGTTGAAACTCAGTTTCACGAAGCAACGACCAAGACCCAATTATTTCATTTAGTAGGAAGCTTTGTAAAATTGAGAAAGTGCTTTTTCGGTCCTTCACAGTATAAAATTGTAACGTAGAGATATCCAGAAGCTACCACGCATTGTTTTTGCTGGCAACCTACACCCGCGCATCTGAAAAGTCCACAAGAGCACCCCTAGGACAGTGCAGACATAGGGGACACCATGTCTGGGCGATGCAGGCCAAGAAGATGGTCACGTGGAGCTATGGCACGCTCCCGATTTGCGATTACGTATAAAACGAATAGAGTGATAGTGCCAGCAGGCCAAGCAAGACAGTGGTGAGGAGATGATCAGTGCTATCTGTTGCACAAACCATGAAATAATGAAAGCAATGACCGCTGCCTCTAGCAACACCCGGTATGTGAGCTCCACCGACTGTTTAGTCCATTTTTATATTCATAGGCGTGGCGTGCACAGGGCTTAAGGTCTCCCTTCATTGTAAGGGGGGCCCTCATAAGGCGGCGACCAATACAGAGCGGGCACGCTCACATGTGGTCATATATATATTAGGTGTTATTCTGCGTGGAAGTCATTTTCGTCTCAACTCTTGCAGCAGGTTCCATAGATGTATGTTTGGGACACTCACTGTGTCGTTACGTCAACTGTCTCCTCTAGAGTTGAACAAATGCTTATGAATGTTATGCAAATGAATATATGCCGATTGCATTAAGGACATTTGTTTACTGTGCCTATCGAAGCAAGCACTAAGAAAATTGGCATTTTGGGAAAGGTTTCTGAAAAATAACTCGGGATGTAAAGGGTTAAAGAGATGTAAGATCGAAGCAATAACTCTAGTTTTAACGCAGAGCATTTACTCACTGCATTGAGAACCTCAGCCACGACAACGGTATATTTTATTTTAACGCCTACGTACTTAAAAAAAAATAGGCAGAATGCATGCAGCTTTGGTATTAAGCAGCCTCTTAATACACAACTAAACGAAGGAAAATTAACTGGCAATGTAGAGAGACCAAGGTGAACCTTCACTAATTTACGAGCGGGTAGCTTCAAGCCCGGTGCCTCGTGAAACAGTATGCTGCGCCAAGAAGCTCAGCCAAACAGGGTGGTGACCCGTCATGTGCAGTGTCTCGAGGGAATGCGCACGACGATACCTGTTTTCATATTTTACTCGCACCACATCAACAGAAAAATTGCGATTAAATATATTAAATTCCTATTCGGCAAATTGGAGCGTTATGGTTTCCCCGCGCAAGGCACTCCTGTTGAAAAAAGACAACTCCAGCGCTTGATGAATTGGTGCTGTAGTGCTACATTTCACCTGCCGAGAGGATGGCCGAGCCCCTCCTAAAAAAATAAATGGGGGGGGGGGGGGGCACCCCCCCTAAGTCTTTAAGCCCTGGGCGTGCAGCCTCGTCAGGTTAAAGCTGTGGCCATAACTAGGGTGCCTAGATGTTTTAACGCAATAGTTAGAGTGCCAGCTCGAAGATAAACCCATCTCTGTCAAAATTAGAAAGAAAGCTCCACCTCTTTAATTGATTATTTCAAGAAACGGTTTGTTAGATTGTTTGATGGCTAAATCAGTCAGTTAATTTCAAGTTGATGACAACTCTGAGCCATATGGGTATTTGCCAGTGAATGTAAATTTCTTCATTAAATTGGGAAGTTCGTAAAATTGGGTTTCGTTGGAGGGAGTTTTAACTGTACAAAAATGAAGGTCACCCATTTATTTTAGTGCCCTTAATATTAGTGCCATTAATATTAAACATGCATGCATAGTTAAACTTGTTGATAAATATCTGTGATGTAAGTAGTCTGCAATAGCATACAAAAATTAATCATATGCTTCACCTCTTTTTCGCACAGACAGATAAGTCTATATATATAAAAAAAAAGGAATGAAAACTACTAACTAATGTGCATACTTTCATCACTGCCATCTGCTTTAGGCGACATCTACTTAATTTTTGGTCCTACCTTTAGATCAGATTCCACTTCACCTTCCACATCTTTCACACATACATAACATTTCTCTCGAATAACTGCACAAATGGAGAATTCTTCTTGCTGTCTCTGTTGCATATGTTGCATATCCTTTCATAAGTGCTGTACCCTTTAGACTAAGAAAACAGGGACACTCCCCTCCCAGTAATTGCAATGCGTGCATCATAGGAAAAAAAAAACAGTATAGAAATAAGTGCATAGCCACTCCACTCGGATTCCTAGAGGGGTTTCATAACTCCACCACGGAAATTAACACGCACCTGAGTTGCCCAATGCTGCTGCTGTGGCCACATTCAAATCCCAAGTAAGAGGACATTATTGCGATGCTTTGAGATCAGTCTTTCTGTAACAGTGATGGAAAAAGTTGCCAATCGAAACTGAAGCTAGTGCCAGCAGTACTGAAGGTGGGACAAATAAGAATTCAGAGATACTGTGGTTTGGTTACAACATTAGGTTTGCATTCCAGCTCTACCTGTAGTACATAAGTAGTCCACGCACTTCTTTTGGGAAAAAGAAAAAAGCTTTTTCAGATTCTACAAGCCCTTAAATTTACACTTCTTTCCTTCCTTGTTCACCAAGAGGAGTGCTGCTGCTGATTGGGAGAGCAGCTCTTCCATCAATGATTGACACTCCCGTAAGAGCTATGTGCGTCATTTTTCGAGGGTTAATGGATGATGGAAAAGCCACTGATGGAACACCTGATGGCAAACAGTGGTGCAGCGGCAGTGGGTTCAGGGGCCACCGCTAGTTACTGGAAGAGCTTCTTTTTTTGGAAGGGCATTTTCTGGAGACTATGTGTTCAAATTCATTGTATGATTGTTACTTTCAAAATGATCACTAAAGGGCAGTGTTCTTTCGAAACACCAAAGAAAGCTTAGTTTACGCAGATTCTTACTGTTTATACAATATGCCTGATTTTAAAGCTTCCTGATAAACTGTGGTGCTTTTTGTGTGTTTTTTTTTTTCAGGTGCTTCAAGCTTGGGATGTCCCTTATTACACGTTCCGCGCCCGACAAGCAAAGTGAGTAATGCGTTCTGTGTTATCAGCAGATTGATGGAGTCCCTTTTTTCATGCAGTCGCAGCACTAACTGAGTTCACTCTGAAGTAGGCCAAGACAGTTGTAATGCCCTTGAAATTATTCAAGGAGCGAGTTCGCTGATCATGTACAATATATACTCAAGTATGGGAAACATGCAGCACCTACAGGTGGTACACAGTCCACTGTACCAATGTGCCGCCAGCGCCACGAGTGGGCACTTGCGGCCACGTCAGTTTCAACTGGCAAGCTACGAATCGTTGTCTCTCCATCTGCTTGCCCGCATTGCATGCAAGTGCTTGTGTGCGAAGGCGACGTATTAGATTAAACTTGTAGGCGTTCAGAAAGTTAGCAGTGAAGGATTCCTTTGAGGCCTCAAGAGAATGTGAAGGACATAAATTATTTAGAATCAATCATGTTTTCGAAGTGAGAGAAAGCAAGAGGGTTTTGAAAGAGGGCGATTCGTGCGGTCGGCCAGCGTAAACCTGGAAGCATAGGCCGTCACCGTCGATGTTTGTATGCATTCTTTCTTGTCATTTTGCCTGCTTATTGAGTAAACAGTGGCATTTGTGTATGACAGGTGTCCCCCTTGTGATGGGTACAAGTGAAACATACGATCGTCGAACTGCATGTGTTGCATTTAGCAATGTGTGGCAGTTCCGTGAAATTTTCTGTGCTTTAGTTCCGTTTGTAGACGTTGCTCGGGCTGCATGAGTCCTTGGGTAACTTTGCCACATGCCAGCTTCACACGTAATATGTTAGCTGTCACGTACCACAATATAATGGTGTGGCGCAGCTTCGCTTGCATGCACAGTGCTGTTAAAACGACCACTTTTTCTATGTCATTTTTATACGGACTGCAAAAGACTGGAATGACCTTCCTCATGACGTCGTCACCACTGCATGCCCATCAACATTTTTTGAAGAATTGTGTTCCTATTTTTCAAGATGAAAACTTTTGGCAATAAAAAAAAAAATTTTTTTTTTTATATGCTAACCCACCCCTTATGTAATACCCCCTCGAGGGGTCTTTAAGGAAAATAAAGTGAAGTGAAGTGAATGCAGATACCTTATGTGAAAAGAAAACATACGGGACATGGCAACAGACATGCACCAGCGCTGCCCAACCAAGGAGGGCACTGCTGGTCAGTGTCCGTTATCTTGTCCTGTGTGTTTTTTCTCATAAAAATCCGCGATCGTGGATTGCCAGCTATCCCACTCTCAAGCCTTGCTCAGCTTAATACGAGGTGCCAATTTGATGAAGCCAAACTTCTGTAGCCATTGCTGAAGCCTGACGCTCTGCTTAGCAAGAGTGTCGTACTGCTGGACTTGGAGGAGACAGCTTAGCTAACACTGCTTGAGAAGTGAATGGTGACCTTGTGAGCAGAAACAGCTGTGTCACTGTTAACAAAGATGTGGCATTCTGCAGGACCGACGCCATAGAAACAGCTTTAGAGGAACTCCTTAAAGTGCCTCTACAGGCTGATTATAGTGATGTGAACCCTGCCCAGGAAACACATGTACCAGCAGTGTTTATGCTTGTTACAGCTGATGAATCTCTTGAATAAGTTTCGTGCATTTTTTTTTGTCAACCACATCAAGACACCAAAAAGGTTTTGAGCTAGCAAGGTGAAATGTTGTTGGGACGCGTGTACGCGCGGGAGAAGAAGACACGACCGCGCGGCGTGGATCCCAAACATCAACTGTTTATTCAGGTTCTCTGGAGGTTCCGGAGAGCAGCGGAGGGTGGCGCTGCCTGGCGGCTTGGCTTGGCTTGGCTGCCGCCACAGCACTCCCCCCTAGTGAGTTGCCGAACGTAGTTAAAGTACAGTGTTCGTTAAAGGTCCAGGCGAGTGGGTGCTCTTGATAGCCGCCCGCTGTGCGTCAGCCGGGGAGGGCACCTCGTGGACTTGGGCTGGCATTGAAGCTGGGGGTCCTGGCGATGATTCCCTTAGTGGAGGCAACACGGCGTCGTCACGGTCCATGTGTGCTGGCTTGATGCGGTCCAACGACACGACCTCCTCACGGCCGTTTCTCTTGATTGTGAATTGCTTGTTGCCACGGCGGAGGACTTGAAACGGCCCATCATAGGGTGGCTGAAGAGGTCGCCGAACCGCGTCGTGTCGTACAAACACATATGGGCACGATGTGAGCTGTGGGTCGACGTGCACCACGCGCGACCCTGGGGGCCGTGGAGGTACCGCGCGCAGTTTGCTCATGACGTTGCGTAGGCGAAGTGCATAGTCGCTGCAAGCTATGGATGCCTCCTCTGAGCCGCGCGCAAAGAGCTCTCCCGGCAGCCTGAGTGTCGTGCCGTAGACCAGCTCAGCGGCGCTGCAGCCAATGTCCTCTTTCAAGGTGGACCTTATACCCAAAGAACGAGTGGGAGGGCCTCCACCCAGTTGTGTTCCTCGGTTGCCGTGAGCGCAGCCTTCAGCTGGCGGTGAAAGCGCTCCACCATGCCGTTGCTCATGGGGTGGTACGCTGTCGTGCGTATGCGTGAGGTGCCCATGAGCTGACTGATGGCAGTGAAAAGGGCTGATTCGAATTGTCGGCCGCGGTCTGTTGTTATCGTGGAGGGCACACCGAAACGGGCTACCCAGTGGTACAGGAAAGCACTCGCAACCGTCTCGGCAGTGATGTCCGCGATAGGGATGGCCTCCGCCCAGCGGGTGAACCTGTCGACACAGGTCAGCAGGTAGGCCTTTCCGTGGCAGGGTGGCAGTGGGCCGACGATGTCCAGGTGGACATGATCAAAGCGAGAATCCGGAGTGGGGAGTGTTCCCAGTGCTGTCGAGGTATGGCGTTGTATCTTAGAGCGCTGGCAAGCTACACATTCGCGTGCCCAGCGTCGGACGTCCCCGATTTACGCCCGGCCAGACAAATCTTGCCGTCACCAGTCTTTGGGTGGCTCTAATCCCCCGGATGAGACAGTCTGTGCAAGGACTCGAACACATGGCGACGGAGGCTCGCGGGCACGAACGGGCGAGTTCTACTGACGCTTGTGTCACAGCAAACCTTGTCCTCGGATCCGGGAACCGGGATCCACTCAAGATTCAGGGCAGTGGTCGCGGTCAACAGGTGTTTCAGTTCGTCATCTTCACGTTGAGCGGCTGCCAAAGCGGGAAGATCAACCTGTAGTGTGGGCATGATGGCGTTCACAGGATTCCGTGAGAGGGCGTCCGCTACCTCGTTGTCGCCGCCTTTGACGTGGCGGATATCAGTCGTGAACTCTGATATATAGGACATTTGGCGCCGTTCACGTGCTGTGTGCGTTCCACCGTCGGAGCTTAGCGAGCGCAATGCATAAGTAAGCGGCTTGTGGTCGGTGAGGACGAAAAACTCTACACCTTCCAGGAAATGGCGAAAATGTCGTATGGCAGCGTACACGGCCAGCAGTTCTCTCCCGAAGGTGCTGTAGCGGCGCTCGGTAGGTGTTAGCTTCCTCGAAAAGAAGGAAATCGGGCGCCAGATTCCCCCAACGAGCTGCTGTAATACAGCCCCAACGGCTGTATCGGAGGCATCTACCATTACGCTCTGCGGGACACCGGACCTGGGGTATTCAAGCAGTGCGGCGTTTGCCAAAGCGTCCTTGACCTCGCAGAAGGCTTCTTTTGCTTCTTGAGACCAGGAGAGGGTGTCCGAGCCATTTCGTGAAGTGGCCAGCAGGTCGTGAAGAGGTTGAAGGATATGGGCGCAGCGGGGAATGAAACGGCGGTAGAAGTTTACCAAACCCAGAAATTCCCGAAGCTGGCGCTTGGCGGTCGGCTGCGGAAATCCTTGCACGGCTTCAACCTTGTTGGGTTGAGGAAGAACTCCTGAGGCGGAGATGACGTGTCCAAGAAACGAGAGTTGTCGCACACCAAGCTCGCATTTGGCCATGTTCACGACCACGCCATGTTCCACTAAGCGCTGGAAGACGATGCGCAGATGATTCACGTGCTCTTCCGGAGTGCTGCTGGCGACTAGCAAGTCGTCAAGATAGGCGTGGCAGAAGCTGAGGCCGCGTATAGCACCGTCCATGAACCGCTGGAATGTCTGACCCGCGTTTCGGAGTCCGAATGGCATTCGGAGGAATTCGAAAAGTCCGAAAGGCGTTGCGATGGCGGTCTTCGGGACGTCCTCCGGGGCAACGGGAATCTGATGGTATGCCCGCACCAGGTCGATCTTCGAGAAGATAGTGGCACCGTGAAGCCTCGTCGTGACATCGTGTATGTGCGGTACCGGGTATCTGTCTGGAGTCGTTACCTGGTTCAGCGCCCTATAGTCCCCGCATGGTCGCCAGTCTCCCCGGCGTTGACTTTGGCACCATATGAAGTGGAGATGCCCAGGCGCTCGACGAGGGTCTGATGATCCCTAGCTCCATCATGTGTTCAAATTCCTGTCGTGCGACCTTCAACTTCTCTGGAGGCAAACGGCGAGGCCGCGCGTGCACGGGTGGGCCGCTGGTGGCGATGTAATGGCGTACCTCGTGCTTCACCGCGGCGCTGGCTGGCGGCTGCCTCGTCAACTCGGGAAAATCCTGCAGAATGCGAGTAAAACGTTCTGCACCGGACGGCCCGAGCAGAGTGGGGCTCAGCGGAGGGTGGTGCGAGGGATTGCCTTGCACAGTTGCCTGCGACACGGGATCGTGAAGGCGGCGGTTGCGCACGTCGACGAGAAGGCCGAAATGCCGAAGAAAGTCCGCACCCAAGATGGCGAACTTCACTGCTGCCACGATGAAAATCCACCGGAACGTTCTGTTCAAGCCTAAATCGAGTGGCAGCGAGCGATGTCCGTAGGTGGCGATGGTTGTGTTGTTGACCGCCTGAAGCGGGGACGCACTGGGGACACGGCGATCGGTGGACCCAACCGGCAGCACGCTCACCTCAGCGCCGGTGTCCACGAGGAATCGAAGGCCACTGTCGCGGTCGGTGAGGAAAAACACTGATGGACGACGTTCGGGGGCCTCTGCGACACTGGTCGTCCTCAGTGCCGGCCGCTCCCGTTTCCCGCATAGTCGCACGGAGGAATGCATTTGCGAGCAGCATTGCCATGCTTCCTGTGATACCAGCAGATTCTCTGTTGCACTGCTGGGCGCTGGCGCTCCTCGGGAGTGCTGCGGGCCTGCATCGCTGCGACGGTATCGGCGAGGCGGGATATCTGCTCCCGGATGTCATGCAGCGTGGTCGTGGGCGCGCCGCCGGCGATGTCTGGCTGTAGCGCCGCGACGGACGGCGGAGCGACCGCCAGCACCGAGTCCGCGAGCTCGGCGAGTTGAGACAGGCGTTTGTCGGCAGCCGAGGCGAGGACCATGCGCACGTTGACCGGAAGTCGCTGTAGGAACAGCTCGCGAAGCAGTCTGCTGTCGGCATCGGTGGTGGCTGCGCCGGCCGTGTGCAACAGCTGCCTCATGTGGCGCAACAATTGGCTGGGCGTCCGGTCCCCGAGCTCGGTGTCGTGCAGTAGCTGCTGCAGTCGCTGAGGCTCCGACGGCGTGAGGCGACTGATGAGCAGCTGTCTGAGCGCTGTGTACGCGTTCTCTGCAGGTGGAGCGACCAGCAGATCGCGTATCTCGCTCGCTATTGCCGGTGGGAGGCTGGCGACCACGTGGTGGTACTTTGTTAGCTCAGCGGCAATACGACGAGCGGTGAATTGGGACTCCACCTGCAGGAACCACAGCTGCGGGTCCGCTGTCCAAAACGGCGGGAGCCTGATGTCGACGGCGGAGATGGCCGGTGCGTCAGGGGGAGTCTCCATGGCGTCGATCGCTTGAAAAAGGCGGTAAGCCTCGTCCGGGTCACCACTGTTGGGACGCGTGTACGCGCGGGAGAAGAAGACACGACCGCGCGGCGTGGATCCCAAACATCAACTGTTTATTCAGGCATTCAGGTTCTCTGGAGGTTCCGGAGAGCAGCGGAGGGTGGCGCTGCCTGGCGGCTTGGCTTGGCTTGGCTGCCGCCACAATGTCATCATTTTTTATAGTTGTTAGTTTTTCAGGTTTGTGCTGGCATGCAGCGATTCCTTGATTGTTAATAAAAGAACACTGTTGCGACCATGTAGTGCCCCCCTCTAGCGTAGCTTCTTTGGCTCGCCAGGCCCGGTAGGCAACATTGGTCATGACGATAATAAACACCAACAAGCACAGCTCTCGGTCAGTAGCTGTAATCATCCTCATGCTATTGGGCCATTCTTCCTAAGCATGGGTGCCTTGGACCCCCCCCCACACCCTTGTCCACTGTCCCGGGGTCAAATCGTGACAAACAGATAAAACAATGCTGTTACAGTCAACTGCCGATTTTTCGGACTCCCTAGGGACCGCGAAATCGTCCGAAAAATCGGGCAGTCCGAAAAAACGAATTCATGCTTTTTTAAATTCCGCTCAAGTGGTCAAATCGCCACCCATGCCCGAAATAGCTTCAATGGCTCCCAGCACACTTATCAGGCATTTTGGTGAGCGCCCAGGCTCTTGTGTATACATTCGGTACGTGCCGCGTACCCCGCTTAACTATTGTGCCGATACCAGCAAAGCGCGCATTAAGTAACGGCTCTCTCGCATGGGGCGTTTGGGAACGATGACGCGAAACACAAAGGCTGTGGCGGAAGAGCGGATCGTCCGACTTTCCCCGATTCGTGTGCGCACGTAAACGATGCTCTGCTGAACGAAAATCACCGCCAACATGCTGCCGTGTGCAGCCGATCGTTCCTAGTTGTGTGCAGCACGTCGCCAACTACGCAGACTCCGTCACTGCCGGGGCACTTGCTAGCAGTAGTGTACGCACGCGTTTGCCGTGAAGGTGTTCGTTATGCCCACTCAGTTCCTGACCGCAGACGGGCGCAGCGACGCGGCTTTCGTTCCTCGAAGCAACGCGTCTGTGCGGTGCACTTAGCAGTCTCGCACAAAGAGGCAACACAAACGGCGGCGCGGCGCGTTCGGGTTTTCGCCCATTAAAAGCGTGCAGTATGCTTACAACTGCGCTGGACCTCATGCACTACCGAGCAGTTAGCTGAAGATGCTTATCATAAAGAATTGTCAGCGATTAAGTCATACTGGAGAGTTTGCCACCTGCCGCCATCACGCCTCCATGCATTCCCAGCGCTTATCCGTAAAGACATCGCCGCACAGCGCCGTGATAGTAACCCCTTCGTATTTTTGATCTGCTTCACCGCATAGCACGTAAGCATTGCGGCAAAGCCGACTTTCGGACACTGCTACGGCCACAAACAGATCGACTCGCGAAAACGCTGGTTCAAACCTGCGAGACGATAGATGTGGCATAGGTTGGGGCTTTAAATAATGCCGTTTCCGACCAGAAATTTCGGCAAAATGTCCGAAAAATCGGACGCCGAAGAGTTCCCGTGTCCGAAATTTCAGACGTTCTTATACATGGACGTCTATGGGGCTTGTGACGGTGCCGCGAAAGCGTCCGAATTTTCGAGCATGTCCGAAAAATCGGGCGTCCGAAAAATTCGGCAGTTGACTGTATAATCTAAATGCAACAAATGTCTTCTTTTGCATAAGTAATTAGATTTTATTGTGATTTTGTGCATCGTTTTCTGTCATGGATCTTGAAGAAGACTGCAGAATAGCATATTTTCGGCTTCCTGTATCCATTCTCTGAAGCCAAACTTTTGATATGCCATATTTTCACGGTGCCTTCAATTTGTCCTATTACTAGCTACCTTGCTTACAATTACATAATGCCGCCCTGTGTCAGCTGTGGTTAGAGTTGCATTAGAATCATAAAATGTATAAAAAGCAAGAAAAATAGTCATCCCTATATAGTAATTGAAGTTTGTTGAAAACTTGCCTATTGATCATCCGGTCTCCAAATTCAAGTTGCACTCCGTGGACATTCTCACATAAAGGATTTCATTATTCAGTGGTCATAAAGAAATACAGAAAGCTTTAAGAATTTAAAGATAAGTAAGTTTTCACTGCTGATTATCTCTTGGTCGCATGCATACATAAGACATTGTGATTCTCGTAGAATTGTCGCATCACGGAGGCTTAACTAGTATACTATTTGCTGGTTTGCACGTGTGCAGGTTCCAGCTAAAGGCTTCTGACTACGCCCCGTACTTCTCTCTTGGCTGTTGTATGGATGGCTTGAATGAAATCTTCCGTGCACTCTATGGTGTCTACCTCGAGACTGAGGATGTCAAGCCTGGGGAGGTTTGGCACGCAGATGTCGTCAAGCTGGTACGTATCTGAGAATGGAAAGTTGGACTTGTTAATGATCATCGTTAATCGTCAGTGTTAACCCCACATAGCCCATCTTGTAGCTGTAGTCATTGCTGGTTATACATAACTAAATGTGTGGCATGATAATGCACGGCGAACAGAACTGACAGCAGCGGATGTGTCAGTTCTCTTGTCTGTCCTCCAATTTCATGTTATGTATCTAGTTATGTTGAGAGTCTGCTCACTGCTAATGTATGGTGGCTGCTACAACCTCGTCTGGCTTTCATCTTTTTGTAAATTTATTTGTAATGCAGCATTTTTCTTTCTCTTTTTTTGGTCATATGGAACCTCGATGAAATAGACGACGTCAAACTTGCCATCATGAAGGCAGAGGTTGTTTCTGGAGGTAAAAGAAAACTTTGTTGGCCATGCAAGAAGTGGCTTAGAATATTATGTATTGAACAGCTGACTGCATTTTCACTACTCTGTAAATAGAGTCACATTTGTCAACATTCACGGTCGTGTGAAACTAATGATAATGAAAATAACACACCATAACGTGTGTTTAATAATTTTATAAAGATTGATAGTGAATATAGGACATTCAGAAGCCATTTTGATGTGAGGAGCAACTTAACTATAACAAATTTTGACTGTATTTCCTTTACTAGCCTCTGAAATGCATATGTAAGCACCATGAGTGTTGGCAGGATTTTGTTTTGGGGGGTGTTAACTAATTTGGCATTGCGGTTGGGGGGAGGGGCTGAGTGCTGGTGTAGCTTGGGTGGGGGGCAAGTGTTGGTGTGGCTTGAGGCTCCTTTTGCGTCTCCCTGCCGACGCCCACGGTAAGCACAACTACTCCCAAAGTCTGTGCAGGGCATGAAACACCTTCTAACCCTCAAGTGCCACATTCATGTGATAGCACAGTGTTTTCTCAAGTCCAGCTCCCAAGTTCACATTGCCACGGGGTTACAGGCTCGAAATCCCTGGGGCTGTGGTGGACTCAGCTTTGTTTTCATTCCTGGGGAGCATAGAGCTGAGCATGAGGAAGTAGCCTTAAAACTATGCAAGAACCAGTGAAAACCATTGTCTGTGAGCATAAGTATGGTGTACTAGAATGGGGTAGTTTGCTGTCTTCACAGCAAACCAATGGGAGAGCGGTGGTCACTTTTGCGATGACGCCACCAGTAGGGCGCCACAATCGAATGGTGTGCCCAGCGCGCATAATTTAAATTTGTATTGCGAAAGTTTCTGCTGTGCCTGAGTAAAATAGTCACATCACACGATTGAAACTAAAAGTATTTGCAAGATTTAAACACATACAGCACCTTTGGATTCATTAATGGAATAAATAAAGCTACTTCTGGGTAGTCTAAGCTTGCACAATTCCTATCGTAGAACAGCGACCCAGATCGTCTGCATGCTTACTGTTTTGATTGCAGATGACATAAAAAAGCACATCGCTATTCATTCTACGCATGTGTACCCCTGCCTAGCTATCACACTAACTTGAGAGTCATGCGACAAAACAAGCGAGGAGGTCCTGAAGGATAACGTTATCATCAGGTCAGTTCCACGAGCACTACTTGCCTACATGAGCCAGGAGAGTAGTCACAATGCTTTCGATAGAAAAAAAGTAACGCTCAATGACGAATACTGCTCTGTTTCTTAGACATTTTACTCATCAAAGGGACGCCGAAGTGCAGGAACGTACCTATAAATTCTCCGCAATGTACTCGGGGTGATGGATGTAGTTTATGTAAGTAAACCAGGAATTCCTGTCGGTCTGCAAGAACTGCTGTGCATCAGGCTACCGCAAATACCGAGTCTTTCATAAAGCACACGCTAAAATTCGCTGACGCGTTATGAGAAACAGACGGCAGCAATCGACGGGTTTCCCCCGCACACACACAACAAGTGCGGCAACTACAACTACCCATCTCAGAGGCTTTGCATCTAAGCAAACCATAAATTACTTCAGGGGGGCGGCGACAGGTGGCGACACAGTAGTACGGTGTGCCCTGGCACCACTGGCCGTCATCGCAAAAAGAGCCATGCTTTCAGTGCCAGACGGCACACTACCCCATTCCGGTACACCATAGCAAAAGTGAAGTGATAAACATGTAGATTGACATGGCAAGCTTAGTTTTAAGCAATTAGCTTCCATTACTCCAAACTACCACTGCTCGAACGTGCCATGATGACAAGGGCAGAAATAACTTGGCTCACTATGTGGCTGTTAGTTGCAGGCCTGATGATTTGCTGAAATGATAGTTTTATCAACTTTGTCCTTTCTTTTTTGCAATAGACGAAGTTTTGGGACCTTTAACTTCCACTAAAATAGTCTACTGTTTCTCAGGTGGGTGGTTGGGGGGGTGGGGGGAGGTAAGCAAGGGGATGCTGTGTAGTGGCAAAACAACCAGGCTCTCCTTCACTTTTGACATTGCACTCGTCTCTTTCTCCCTACTGTGCGTGATTGCTGTGGGAGTCATAAATATACATGACTGTTGTACAGCTTTGAGAGCATAGAAGGCCTCCTGGTTCAATCTCGAGATACTTTCTAACATGCTTGAAGTTTTCAGATATGCTTCTGCTAAGCATATCTTGTATTTCAAATTATCAATATATTGTTACGGGAAAGATACAGACTCGCAGGAGCAGGTACAGATGTATCTACAACTGGTTAAGCGAGCAGCGCCACCGATACTGATCAGCTCGCACCAGTCTATCCTCGTTGTCGTCCTTCTCTTCGTCCTCTTCATCTTGATGCCACTGGTATGTAACAATATCTAACTATTTAGCAATCCCTTTTGGGCTTGCTGTTTCTGTGTTGGACTGTATAGCTCCAGTAATCATTCAAGTTCACTGGCTTTCCTGTATTCTTGTTACGTGTTGTGCTTGCCTCAATACATCTGCTTCTTCTTTGGTGCTTTTTTAGCATAAAACGACAGCCTAAGGCAGAAGACAGGACAGAGCACTAACCTCAGCTTACTACACTTGTCAGTTGAGTTGTCATGTGTTCTGTCTTGTGTTGTTATATTGCGCCAAAAAAGCACTATGGTTTCACAGCAAGTAGCCCGCCAATGCACCGTGTTGAACTGTAGTGCTTCTTCCTGTTGATCCTTTTCTGTGACACTTGTGCAACCAGGCAGTGAAGGAGCAAGAGGGAGGCACCCTGCTGGGCCACATCTACTGTGACTTCTTTGAGCGGCAGGAGAAGCCCAACCAAGACTGCCACTTCACCATCCAGGGGGGACGCGTGCAGCCAGATGGCTCCTACCAGGTGATCACTGCAGTGTGGCCCCTTTGTGTACTTCTTAAAGGGGCCCTGCAACACTTTTTCATGTAGTAATCAAATGGCTTCATTTGAAAAGCCGATTGCCTCATGAATCGACTGCCGAGTCACTGTCAAGAGTGAGCGGAGTTGCAGGGATTTGCCGCACGTTTTAAGCGCTTTCTCTCTCCTTTTGAACCAGCGAGCGCACTGAAAGCCATGATGGGAGGGGGGATGACAAGGGGCCAAGAAGGTGCATCCCTTCGTCAGTGCACGCCATGACCTTCAGCACTTCCTTTTCATTTTTTTTTTTTTCTAAATGCGCTGCTTACTTTCAGTGTGATCGCGAGCACACGCACGAGGGCACGTCACGGCATTTTGTGGCCACCATGGTAACTATGGAGATTAAGATGCTGAAATCAGCCAATAACCGAGGACTTGGGTATATGGTGCAGCGATTTGGGCATGTGACATCATTTGTAGAGAGAAGAGGGATCGATTTCTAGCTGACTTTGCAAATTAACTGGAAATTCCAGGCCGCAATGCTGTGCTATAATGTTTGGCTCGCGTGTTCTCAGGAGCCTCAACTACCAATTGGCAGCATTTTCTGACCACGCTAAAAAAAGTGTTGCAGGGTGCCTTTAAAGATGTTTCCACACACCATGATGTTTCTCCTGCTAAGTGGCATATCACAGGTACAATTGCTAATCATCGCAGCTGTATTTCGGTAAAGTATGAATGCAAGAACATCACTGCATACCTGATCAAAATGTGCATTAAGAACCCTGGGGTCTGTATGAATAGGGTCTGTAAGATGGAGGTGAAATGCTAGAGGCCTGTGCCCCGTGCGACTTTAGTGTACATTAAAGAACCTCAGGCGGTGAAATTATCCGAAGCCCTCAAATGCGGCATGCCTTGTAAGCATAGCATGGTTTTGGCACGTAAAACCACAAAAATTATTAAATAAAATTTGCGCTCGGTTATGGCATAATATAGTCCCAGGTTGCCTCTGGGTATCAGTCAGTCACAATAGATAAATGTATTGGTTGAAGGAGTGAATGAGTGAGTAAAATGTCTTCGTAAAGATAATGCCCCCATGCCGATGTTTTATTGCATACTATGGGTGACCTATTGTTGCAGTGAAACACATGACAGTTCTGTAACTCAGTTGAAAAGAGCCTCAAACAAGTTTCATGAAGCAGCTGTGTGTTTATGAAGAGAAAGATGGCATTCTTCTTTTCTGATTGTAGCCTGAATCTGCTTGAGAAGCTACACAGCTTTCTTGGAAGGAAAGTCTTGCGGTTAAAACTTCGTCTGGAGCAAGGCATTATTCTAGGCAGTTGCTCTAACAATCTAGCTAACGATGCAGCTCTCACAATTTGCAGCATCAGGGCATGAAACTTATCTTCGTGTAATTGTCTATTACGTAGCAGTGTTTTGTCTTTCTGATGAAGTTGTGTCTTCTTTTCTTTTTGTTTTTTGCTTTGTTTTCGTTTTTCAGAGACACAGTGGCCAAGAAAAAAGAGTTCATTTCTCCCATTCACGCACATTTTCCAATGGTCAATGGTCTATGCATTGAGTGGTGTGTTAGTGGTCCTGTTGACACTAGTTTACTGTTGACAAAAGGTCACAAAGAACAGGAAATCTAGAAATTGAGCGAGAGTATTTGGATGTTTTTGCATCTTGTAGTGAAGTTGTGGCTCTAAAGGGCTAGCCAGCTGACCCCAGTTTCAAATTAGCCTTCTTCTCCTTTGTCCATTCAGTATATCAAAACTGAAAACAGTGTTAGGTGCTGGCCCACCTGAGTCCACATAGAATAAATGGCAGCACAGCCAGTAGTACACAACCGCATGTTAATATAGGGCTCTTGTTCTCATCTTTTTCTAAGGAAAGCACAAGAAAATCTAGAGGCAGCTGCTTAGCTAGGTAACACAATCAACAAAAGAATGTTGGCAGTGCCACTGTAAGTGCTCCCACAAGCTTACCGTGATGGCATGGACTTAGGCAACATTAACTAATGATTAATTACTTGTCTGGAAGGACTACATTGCATTCAAAGTAAGACAAAGGTGAAGTATAACAAGTTTAAAAACAATGTGGGTGCCAAGTGGCCAAAATTCAAGAAAGTATGATTTTACATACCTAATGTCATTCTGGCTTATTAGGAAGGATTTCTCTTTAGTGACCCTTTACCTCCTGACTCATTTTTTAACAAAAAGTTACTCAATTACCGATTTTTAAAAAATTGAGTGCGGTATCATCACAATAAATAAGCTCAACAAAACGCTCAGAGCTATTTTTTATTGAATAGCATAAAGCAAAAAACTTGTTTAAAAATGTACTTTAGCCGAATAGATTGTTGGGCTAGTTGGCTATCCATGAGCACTAAAAGAATAAGTGCTAAAAATCGACGAGCCCACAAAAAAGGAAAGCAGACAAAGGATTGGTGCTACTAACAACTGTTTATTTTCGTCTCACCCACCAAGTTTAAAGGGGCCCTCTAACACTCTTCAACCCTCCATTTTTTACTTGTGGGCTGCATAGAGTGAAGTATGGGCAGATTAGTGCAGCAAGAACTACAGCGACAGGAGCCCGATGTCCGAAGTTATTCGTATCGGAAAATTCAAAATACAAAAAAAAAACCTACCCCCAGCTCGAATTTCGCGGGGTCACATGACCCCATTTCACTCGCCTGTTGTGACGTATTTCGTGTGTCCAATGAAATGAGCTGAAAGCGCGTACGTAGGGGAAGCTCTCAAACCATTGTTGCCTGTTCAGTCGAATGTATTGGTGACACTGTTACCACAGCAACAAGCAACGTGGTGCCTGACCACGCCGTTTTGTTTACATGGTCGGGCAGCGACGTGAGGCTGCAGCGAGGTGAGAAATGAGCCTCCCTGACTTGTCAGAATCATAAGCGGTGACCTCGTGTCGTCATTTCCGCCCGCAATGTTTCTGGCGAGCGCCACTACGCGCTGATGTCGTCGGCAGCGATGTAGTGACTTTATTGTGTGATTAAAATACTAAATCATGTAATATCAGCGCTTAGACCTATGCCAAAATTATCCCCAGCCATCAGTCTACACAACCCACGAGTAAAAAATGGGGGGGTTGGATAGTGTTGGAGGGCCCCTTTAAGTGCACTCTCATGATGTTGCGCATGCGCTACATGGCCATTGAAACACAAAGCAAAAAGATACAGAAAGCAAATATGCGATAACACCTGCCGTATAACAAGGGCCAAGTGAACAGCTGCACATGACAAAAGGAGCCTTGCAAAAACTCAAATTCAGGGGCCTGCAAGGATACCAAAGCCTCACTTATATACATGCACCATGCCATATGCGCACACACTCAAGAAGGTGGCAAACAGGCATGAAGTCCCTCTGGTTTTTTCTGCTCCTAATAAGCTGCAAAAACTACGTTGCCATCGAATCTGTGTTGAAAGCAGACAAGGATGCAGCACCAGGCATGCAATCCCTTTCATGGAATGCTCTGTTGGAATTGTTTACTCCATTCCCATGTCCTGTGGGAAAATGTACATAGGCCAGTCCAAAAGGTGCGTCAATGACTGACTTAGGGAGCACGCACTAAGTGCAAAAAAGAAAGAGGACAAGTATGCGTATCTGGTCACGCACATTTCTGCATGTGGGTGTGAACCAATTTTCCGTGGCTCTAGGATACTAGGAAAAAGCAAGAGCAGCTCATCTCGGCTCGCTTTAGAAGCATTTTTTATCAAAAATAACGTTGGTGCATGTATATAAGTGAACCTTTGGTATCCTTGCATGCCTCTGAATTTGAGTTTTTGCAGAGCTCCTTTTGAAATGTGCAGCTGTCACTTGCACCTTGTTATACGGCAGGTGTTATCGCATGTTCATTTTCTGTATCTTTTTGCTTGGTGTTTCCAATGCCATGTAGTGCATGTGTAGCACCATGTGAGTGTACTTAACCCTTTCAGACGCCACCTATGAAGAACTGTCTGTAAATGTGTCAAATTGATACAACGTTATTTGAAGGCACTCAATATGCTATTGCAACAAGAATAATGTCCTTAGATGCCAATTTATGTGTGTTATAGTGAATAATTGTAATTAAGTTGTAATTAAATATCTGTTTATTCTGAAGTCATTCATTCTCTGTTTTGGCATAAATAGAATGAAATCCCAGTCTAGAAATATAGTGCAAATTCATTTTTGGTTATGTCCATTTTGAGCATAGGAAAATTTTTGTTTTCACATCGCTCGCAGAAAGCGGCCCGTTGAATGACTCGTCGAACGTGGTAGTGCCTACAGAAAAGTGATCAAATGCAAAAGTACACTGCAAAATGAAGTCAAATGAAGGCAAATTTATTAAGCAAGGGGTTCCATTCATCCATAGCTCGATATATATTGCTCTTTCATAGCCCTTAGTTGATACAAATAGGAAAAACAAGTGATGCACACAATTGTGTACATAGCGTCTCAAAGGGTTAAACTCTGTTGGTGTGACAAAAATAAATAGTTGTTATTAGAGCCAGTCCTTTGACTGCTCTCCTTTTTTATGTTCTCGTCGATTTTTAGTGCTTATTCTTTCAGTGATTAAAAAAGGTTGACGTTAAAAAATCAGTTTGAATGCGATAGCAATAAATTGTAATGTTATACAAAGTGAGGCTGGCAGCTAACTCTTTTGGATGCGATCTCACTCAGCCCTACAAAACGCTGGTGTAAGAACGGCCGCTCCAAGCACATTTTTTTGCACCGTCTCTTCGCGTTGAGAACACAGCACGTAGATGGGTATATGAGACGCCAGCTGACGGCTACTGAGAAAATCGAAGGTCGCAGTTGCTGCTCGAGGGACCCCCCCCCCTCGCGTCTTTTCGCGCTCGTTAAAGACGGGCGGGGCCTTTCCTCTCTGCTTGAGCATTTGATGGCCGGTCTCACAGGCTGGGGGATCTTATCGCATACGCCTTGGAGCGACGGAGATGGGCCATCTCTGCTTCAGCTGCATTCGTTGCCCCCTCGCGCGCGCTACTACTCGAGTAGAATGTATGATGCGCTGGGGGATCTTATCAACTTGGACTTTATACGCAACATGACAGCACCGGCGACGGCAAAAACCCATTGACTGTCCATATAATTGCTGTCGCAATAAAAGAGGTTGACTTACATGAATGGCTTGCATAAATTTACATTGCAGCTAGTGTAAAATGTTAATATGTTATTCTAATGCTGCCTGGCATGAAAAAAGTAAGCTAGACTTGCACAGATCATCTTTGTTAAAGCAACCGACAACCGATATTTCTTGAAATTGTTTTTTACAGTGCAGCACAAAACTCATTCTTGGTAATGGTTAAACCTGAAGCAGTTCATTCAAAAAGGGCGTAAATATTTTGTAAGCAAAATTTTTCGATCTGAGAAGCCACTCAAAAGTAGAGTCTCTCCTCCAGCAACACTGAGAAGCGATAGCGATGCCGATAGCCCTCCTTGCAAACTGTTCATCACACTCAATACTCTTCTTTCAAGGAGTCAGTGCAACTGTGGTTAACCACCTTCATTTTGATATTCTCAAACGTTTTTGAATATAAAAAGCAGGTAGAAAAAGCTTTCAAAACACTCGTCATCTTGTGAAGTTCCTTTACCGCCTCCTGCTACTTTTCCAATTTGTCGGCAGGTGCTGCTAGTTCTTCTGCTGTACAACCTTTATGCTGCCGCTCATGGGCATAGGATCAAACACCAGGCGAAGGCAACACTGCTGTTCAGCTCTGTACAAGTTATGGTGTATTTGCATATTTTAAATTAGGAAACACTATAATAAAAAAATTCTGTTGCATGTCAACTCTACTATCGAAGCCATTAACCACGTACAACAGTAAAATGTCACATGATGGGGATCGCAGGCATCTTCGCTCTTGAGCTGTGTGGGGCACCAATAGTTATTTTTCATGACATTGGTGAACAAAATATCCTATAAATCCACATTTAGTCATAAAAAATCAGACACATCTCCCCGTAAGGGAGCCCTGAGTAACATGCGAAGCAGCCATGGGAGTTCTGTAAAGTTGCTCTTTATTCATCATCGCAGATGACTAAGCTCCGGGAACGTTTTCCCTTGAGTATAATGGCCTTTTGGTCCGTGAAGTACAAAGATAAAGGATCTTGCTGCAAAGGTTGTAGCTTAAAGGGGGCCCTGCAACACTTTTCCAAGTAGCCATGGAATGGATTCACTAAAGGAGCTTATTGCCTCACGAATTCATTGCCGCAAAAATTTTTTGGAATCCGTCCAGTACGAGTGGAGTTACAAAGATTTCTCGCACGCTGCAATTGCATTCTCTCTTCTCTCGTCCCGTCGAAAGCGCTGGAAGCTAAGCAGGGAGGCATGACACGGGGAAAGAAAATACGTCACGCGCGCCTCGTGATCTTGAGCGCTTTTTCTCTTTCTTTTTTTCTTCGAATACGCGAATTTTCATTGCGATCGCGCGCGCACGCGTGGACAAGTCGCGGCCTCGCGGCGGCCTCTGTAACTACCGAGCGCGCCATGCTCAAATCAGCCAATGGCTGATACAAAAAAATCTCTCGTCGGTGACGAGTGCTTTTGGGTACGCAACGTCATTTGTCGAGAGAAGAGAAAGCAATTTCTGGCTGACTTTGAGAATTTATTGTGAATTCCACGCCGCGTGCTGCGCTATAATATTTGGCTCGCGTGTTCTCGAGAGCCTGGACTACCGATCGGGCAGCGTTTTCTGAGCATGCTCAAAAAGTGTTGCAGGGCCCCTTTAAAGTTTGAGAAGGCGATGTCTATGCACGTTCCCCTGAAAGGTGTATGATGTTTGTAATCATACGTAGTGCACCGGAGAGCGTAACGGGACACCATGTGCTGGACTAGCCATTCGTCGTGCATGATGTCCTCGTTAATGTCCCCGGTGAGTATGAAGGGGTTGTCCTTGAAGGTGGTCTCATAATGCAGCATCGCCTTCTCAATGTACCTTTGCACGTTTCCTCGGGTGAGGTTTGGAGCAAGCTTCAGCTTCGTTTTCACTTCAGCTACTCGACCTCTGAGCTCCGGGTCGGCTTGACGACGCTGCCACGCTGCAGCCGCTTTGTGAGCCTGCGCCGCCGCGATGTGATCATCCACCGTATCTTTGTTGATGTCGAAGTGCACTGCATGACAGCTGCTGTAGAAGAGCGCGCGCTGCGCTAGTGTGATGACCATGACGCTGCCATCACGGTAGCGTCATCGCTCTCCCCCCGGCGTATGCTCTTCTACAGCAGCTGTCATGCAGTGCTGCATGTTGTCATGCATGTCACCCTTGACATTGCCCACTCGCACATGTAAATGAGTGACAACGCATTGTCGGCGTGGCCACTGTGCCTTTCGCGGGCGAGAACGCGTTCACAACCGTTTTCATCCCCGCCAGAAAGAGAATGTGTCGTCTAGAACACGCTTATTCTTCATCGTCATCAGCGTCGTCATCGTAATGGCGTATAATGGTTACGTTGCATGTGCTGTGCCGTGATGGCAGCGTCATCGTCATCTTCATCTGGCTACGGCGGACAGTGGGGGGACAGGCCTGCTCATAAGATGCTTTGCATCTAAAAACGGGGTTTGTTCTAGCCAATACAATAACCAGTCATTCCATTTGTGGGGTTATCTCAATTCGCATTCTGAGAGGTTGCCAGTCCCTTCGGGAGAAATTTTGACACGGATAACCTCAAATCGTCATCAATACCAGGTGTGTGAAGTGTGAAGACATGGTCAACTCATCTACAGATAAAGAGTTGTAAAGTGAAGAAAGGTTTGTACATGATTATTCTTGCAGTTGCAAATGCTGCTTTTAAGTGTCCAACACATGTCATTGTGCTCCCGCACACGTACTTTTGCAGTTGTCTGCTTTAACTTGTTTCCGTTCGCTACAACTCCCAGCTTCCAGTAGTGGTTCTAATGCTCAACCTGGCCAGTGCACCGTGGGGGTCTCCACCTCTGCTGAGTCCATCATCCCTGGACAACCTCTTCCACGAGATGGGCCATGCCATGCACTCGATGCTGGCACGCACCCGCTACCAGCATGTCACGGGCACACGGTGCGCCACCGACCTGGCTGAGGTGCCTTCCATCCTTATGGAGTATTTCTCCTCCGACCCGAGGGTAAGATCATGTAGGCTGGTACAAATATGCAAGGGCTTTGAATATCTGAATGAATATTACAGGATTTGAATTCACCTTGATACACGTTTAAGATTTTTAATATTTAAGGTATTCAAAACGAATAGATGTACTTTTCCCCATGTAACCCGCCTGAAAAAGTGGTTTCACTGCAGCGAGAGGTCGCTGTGCATGAAGTCACCCATTGAAAATAATTTTGTTTAAATTTGGTTTGTTTATCTCTTTACTCACCCTGCTTAGACCTGTATAATGTATACAGTATTGAATAAAAAAAAGATTCAGGCTGCGGCAAACTCATACTTTAGGGTTTATTATGGCATACAGACCGGGTGAAACGACAAACATGAAATCAAAGGGGAAAACACAAGCACTGAACTTCAACTGACACTTATAACGAAAAAAAATTGCTTAAGTAACCACTTCCTGACGCATGCATTTTTTACACGCGATGCCTAGTACAGAGATCAGTACCAAAAGCACCATATGATTCAGCAGCAATCAGTTCGCATAACCAAAGGAATCACTCAGCAAAGCCTCTGCAAATTGCTGAATGAAGTTCGGCGCTTGTGTTGTCCCTTTTATTTTCATATTCATCATTTCACTCGGTGTGTGCTGCCATGCCGTAATGATCAACCAACTAGCACACGAGTACATTTTAGGGTTAAGTTTGCAATATATTATGTGCACCTTGATTCATATTTTTTAAAGCTTAAGGGCATGTTATGAAATCTTATTTGGGCTTTCTATGGCAAATTTTAAAGCATAACACAGCTTACCATTTATAACTTGCACACCACTGTTACTCAAATTTGCTTTCAAATTATTCTACTCTAATTACCATTCGCTTTGACTTGACTTCAGATCACAAAAGTGATTTTCACACAAGCCTGTCAAGATGTCATGGCCTCGTCACTGCGAACCTTTTGCAGTTTGTGAATGAGCAATTTAGCATCGCTTGATTCTCATGAATAGGCAGCCCATCTGCACAAATACTACATTACCACTTGCTATATTTTTTGCTCAAATTAATTGTGATACATGTTATCAAACTGTAGTTCTTGATTGAGATGTGCTTTTGATGTTGGCATTCAGTGCATTTTTGATGTTGTACCATGTGTTTGAAAAAGTATGGCCCATTACGGGAAAGCGTGCCATTTTTTATGTAGTAAAACCTAGTTCATGTGACTTTGTTTGATTTTTTTAAATATAAACATTTAGAGCCGTCCTCAAGCGCATGCTCTCTATAATGGCCTCAAGCTCTCGTTAATTTGGTTGTACTAATAAACAATTACCCAAAAAATAATGTTCGTGTTTTTATACAATCACAAAATCACAAGTATATTTAATAAATACAGGGAATAGACGTGGTCTTAATGCCAAGCCCTGAGGCCCTCTGCTTGTAACAGTGGCATTATTTCAGCAAGTTTTACTAAAAACAATTTTTTTCTGATCTAAACACCACAAAATCTTTTATCCAATTGAAAACAGTTGCATTAGTTAGCTAGTTTCTTTGATTTTAGCAGGTTGCCTTCAGATATGCGAGTAGGATATTATGTATTTTGCTTTTCTGAAGTTGAGAAATAGGCACTGTAATCCACGTCTCCTATAAAGACCTTAAATAATTTCATAACAAAATTCAGGTAACTAGGCATGTCATGCAAAAAGGGTATTTTCTGAATCTATACTGACATTTGGTTAGATACCAAATGGAATTTAGATGACAGAATAAAGCCCAATGCGAAATGTATACGAGTACCTTGTGGCATATAGGAGTAAGCAAAATTGTTCTATAATGTGACACATTGCTCTTAGAATCACTTTTTAATATTGACTACTTTGCAGCCATAATGAAATTTACTGGCTTGGAGCAATTTACTACGCCCTATGTAGCAGTACTGTACCAGTGCTTGAGCACAATTTTTGATACACGTCAAGAAATTCCATCAGGTACTGTTGCATGCGAGACATCTTTAGAGTCTAATAGTTTTGCTTTGCCATCTACTGTCTATAGTATAACCTTTTGCATAGCAAGTTATTTATTGTCCATAATTAAGAGTGCAACCATGTAGATCACGTGGGATCACAGGGAGATCATGTGCAATTTAGAGAAATTATTAAAGAGCATTCATATAGCCATCTCATCAGTGATTAAACTTTCTTTGCACATTCAGTTTAGTGGGCCAACCTTCTCACAACCACACCACCCCATCAATTTCCTAACTTTATTTTGATTGTTTCAGAAGCCTGGTGATAGGTTCTGCTAATATCTCTTTTTGCTTTGATGTGCTTGTTACTTATACAACTATGCTTATTGTATAGTTTACTAATGTGACTGTTAACTCTCATAGTTTGTGCCTTCATACCCTTTATTCCTGTGTTTACCACCCATGTGCCATTTTGTTGGTCTTATGAATTCAGAATTTTTGGAACTGCATAATTGCTTTTCGTGATTGCATTGATTGTGATGCCAGTTATAAATTAAGCAGGTGGGATGAGCAGTGCTTGTGTTTAAACTTGGTGAAATGGGCGTGAAGTGTCACCAACATGGCAGAGACTGTCAGTGATAAAGATCTTATTCTATTGCGACCTGTATGGTGGCACTGTACTTGCCGAGTCTACATACACTAACAGTGGGCAGACAACGTCCTTGCTGACTGGTGAAAATATAATGGGGCTGTGCGCGTAGTAGTCAGAAACATGTCTCAGGTGAATATGGGGGCCACACTGGTTGCTGCATTGCGAAAAACCTCACAAGGCTTTTGGTACTGTGAGCAGTAATCAATCACATGATAACCATTGCATCTTCCTCTCTACACTCTCGTTAGTACTGCAAAGTATGCCAGAAATTTTAATTAAGAATAATGTATTAATGTAAGCATCTGTTTATTGTTCTCTTGATACCCTTCATAATTCGACACTCGGTTAATTCGGACATTGTTGACAGTACCCTGAAATCTGAATTAAGGAGGTGTTACCGTTTAATATTTCCTTGAAGGCAGTTATCTCGCATTAACCTGAAATGTTTAATGTTGCTGATCATCTATAAATAGGAGACATTAGGATAGGTGTGGGATCAGGGTTGGCAGTCGCCTGCTGCCTTTTCCATTCCCAAGTTGTGCTTCTGTTGAGGACACAAGCTGTATGCAGGTCCTACCTGATTTAGCTTGTTCATCTTTAGTTCCAATATTTAGCCTCTATATTTAAGTTCTACAGGCACTGTCTGACTTCCAAGAGCACATGCGCACACCTCTGTGCTATCAACCTCTGAAGTGCACTGTTGTGTGAGTGTGCTACTCGATATGCTCATGTTGATAACAGAAGCGACGAAAACTATCATTAGTTCATCTTAACAACATGCATTTCCTTCTGGTATGCTTGATGAGCAAGCAAATGTGGCAAAGAAAGAACCTTAGCTATTCATTTGGGCTTGGTGCTGTAGCCTTTAAAATTCTTTGTCACTTGGTGCACTGTCAAAATCACCTTAGAAGCTGCTGATCGAGCTGTTTCTTCTCTGGTCGGTTTCTCACAATTGTCTCCTGTGAGGCCCCTTCAGACACGAATGGTTCCACTTTTAACCTTCTCGCCGCAAGCTCTGCTTTGTGTCACTGACAAAGTTAACAAGAGTTTGTGCAGAGGTTTGCTGGCTTGCCTCATGGTGGAAGAAACATGGGAGAGGCGTTTGCCCTGCAGTGGGTGTAGTCAGATTGATGATGATGGTGGTGGAAGAACCAATACGCCTTTGCTGTTTCCGACAGCAAAGTTTGTCATTTCCCAAAGTTTGTCATTTCCCTGCCATGGCTTGGCCTGAGTTGTTTTGCCTTGCCTTGCTTACCTGTTTGCTCACTTCACTTGATTGCATCGCGTCTTCTCTTCGATACATTCTTTGTTGCAGTGTTTGCATTTTGCCTAATGCAATGTATTTAAACTTACTGGCTTGTCTTGTCAAACTCTCTCTCATTACAATCTGTTAGGTGGACAGGGGGGAGACGAAGATGATTGTATCAGTAGTAGGACTTTCTCTCTTGAAACAACTCGCTAAATTATTAGTGTTGCTGCAAGATCTGGCTAGACATTCTGTCCTTCCGTTGTCACATCAGGCTATGCCACAAGGCAGAGGCATGCCTTTACACTAACCCCATTTTCCACCCGTAATAACACCTTCAAGTATTCGTTTTTTCCTAGGACAATTACTGAATGGAATAATCTTAGTAACGAAGTTGTTTCCCAATCATCCTTGAACCTTTTGCGGCGCAGCTTCAGCAGTGAGTGTCTGAATTCTATTACATGTGCTCGTGCTGTGTATTTCAATCACTGTTGCGATTATTCTCCACTCTTGGTCAACTTGAACTTTGTACTGATTTCATTATATGCCCTTATGCCTGTTTATTACAAACCATTGTCTTTTTTTCTTCTTCTGAAAGCGTGTACTTATCTTTTTTTTGTTTGCCAATATGTGTATGTAGCAAATGTATATCCACCCTGCCAAAACCCTCTGTTAGGGTTGCAGCATCCATAAATAAATAAATAAATATTGATGTGGGTGCAAGGTACCTCTGCCAGAATGAGTGAACACAGAACAGCGTCGCTGTTTGCATTCAGCTGCTTGGAAAAGGATCGAAGAGGTCATGCTGTAGAATCAGGTTCCAGCATTTCAGAATGCCTGATGATACCGCGTGCCACTACAGCGCTAGTTAACCCGGCATTTTCTACTTTGGGGTGTCGATGCAGGTGGTGTCAACATTTGCCCGCCACTACCAGACAGGCGAGCCCATGCCGTATGCCATGGCGCTGTCCCTGCGTCAGATGCGCTACCACTTTGCGGCCAGCGAGACGCAGCTGCAGGTGTTCTACGCATTGCTCGATCAACGGTACCATGCACATCACCCTCTGGGCAAGAGCACCACCGAGGTACTGGCTGAACTGCAAGGGCAACACTATGGGGTCCCTTATGTGCCCAACACGGTGAGTGCTTACTGCCACTGTTCTAAAGAGCTCTTTAAACAATACATTTGAAAGGAACACACAGTTCAATAAAATCAATAAAATGGGAAGACGGCCTAGTTGGTTCGAATGCATTGTGAATATTTTTGCGCACACTCTAGGAGGACTACACAAAAAAGTACAAAAAAGAACACGCTGCTCTATATGTATGTCGCCTTTTGTGTTGTTTTCTGTTGTCCTTCTATTGTCTTGCTTTTTCCTCATGTGCACAAAAATATTCACAATGGACACTTATCCTATTTCACTCGAAATCTGGCACCAAGGCATACAGGCTGTGCACTTCGTCAACGAAGGCTCCCTGAGTGCCGCCATAATCCTCTCTGGGCTGTTGTTAACATGCATGACCCTCTGAAAATGCACTGGCGAGGCTCTAACGTCAGCTTTTGTACCCCCGTGCAACAGTCCAGAAAGGAGGTTATCTTTGTCTCCGTTGAAAACGTCTATATACATGTGTATACATGTGCTTGTATGCATAGGTGGCTGCTTTGTGCTTGGCACGAGGCCATCAGTAGTGATGAAGTGAAAGAGATCCCTTTCTGTTCACTTTAAAGGAGCACTGACACAAAATTTCGAAGGCGAGATAATGAGTGAAATAGATGTATGTGGAGACATAGACAACGCCTACGAAATATCAAGGGCAAATATAGCCTAGAACATATTTAAAATCAATTTCAAAGTGCATGCCGCACGACTGAGCGAGATGCGAGCCCCTCGCGACGCCGACATCAACGCGGTAGCAATGTAAACAAACTACGTCACGATTTTGTGTTGGCTGGTTGTTGGTTGTGCCCTTGCGCTACCTGCGATTTCTTCCTCCGTGCCTGCGGCTGTCAGTGCGGCACCCACTCGCGCCCACTCTCGCGCGCGCCGCCTACGTCACAGTTCTGCGTGGTCACGTGGCCAGCTGCGTTTATCTTGCTACCGGAACTGCTCCTGACTAGCTCTGTGCTCTTTGAAACCGAAACTGCGACTGGGCGCTCTAAAAACGTCTGTAAATAACTAACCGTCGTGCACTCGCGCAAACGAGGTTTCCAGCCGTGATAAGTGGGTCGTAAGCTACCTATTGCAACAAAAAAAAAAAACAAGGTGCAAAATTTTTGTGTCAGTGCTCCTTTAATGCCATTTAAATATTCCCTCAATGCCCTCATTTCTGCAGCCACATCAGTGGGCATGGTTTACGTAGCACTGCTCGTATTAAAATACTCTGCAAATGCTGGAACTGCTAATGTTGGCTGGTACATTTCAGCCCCACCGATGTCATGGTGGTAACATGACAGCTCTCTGCTCTCAGCAATAAATAATAGCAGTGTTGTGCTCTTACCTTTATGACTGGACAGGCCACTTTTTTTTACTCTTCTCTGTTGTTGGCTCGCAATAAGTTGCATAGCTCTGGGAACGACTGACTTGGTGAAAAGACAGCACTTCCATCACTTGCTGTTCTTATTCATTATGACTACCATCGTCGATAGCGGTTTGAGGAGGGCTCATTAGGCCCCTCGATTTCCAGGAAAACATTTATCAAACTCCAAAATCATGCAGTCCTTGAGGATCAACACACTTCTGACACTGTGCTACCTCGTGAGAAGTTCCAAGAAACAAAATGTACTCTTCGAACCTAGGAAGTAGCTACTTACCAACAGTTAGCACTTCTTTGTGGGAGGACAAATGTGTAGTACAGAAATGTGTTTTAAGAGTTAAAAGATGAGGCGCTTGTTTCCAGATGCTAAGTCGGCTTTTCGATGTGAATGGTTACATCACATTTTAAGTGTCTCTTAAGCTTGTGCTGTGAAAAGTTTTGGAGTGAAAGCTCCGCTACTTCATGTCTCACTAGGTTTGGTCCCTACTGGCGACGAGGCTATCTTTTCGTCCACTTTTCTTTCCTCACATTTACATTGCATTTTCTACTAATAACATCCCCTATACTTTCCTTGGCATCATTGTCTGTTAGTTCTCATTAAGGTCGTTTATTGTGTTGCAATTACCTTGAGCCACCGGAGTGCAGTGCAGTGTGTGTCTGGCGTGGCTTGGCAGATAAACAAGGGCTGCATGGCTCGAGGCACGAGCCAGAGAAATAGGAGAACACACTTAGCTTTCGTCCAGCTTGGACACTACAGCTGCAGCTGCTGCTCTTTCATCCCCTTGTCTCGCTCCAAGTCACGCTATGCGATCCGTGGCAGAGGAGCGTCACAGCTAAGCTAACTTGAAGCCTCGCCACTGCGGTACCACGCAACCAGGCAAAGGGCCGAAGCAAAAGGGCCAGGTGAAGGGCCTACAAAGTGCCAAAGCTTCACTGGCACTTGGTTGCTCAGTGTCACCATGGATGGTGCAGTGGCTGGGCTGTCGGTGTGTGTGCTTCAGAGCAAGCAACAGTCCGAATCCAGTCGTCCAGTAGATACAGCTCAACAGCAGGCTACGAAATCTCAAGTGGAAGGACAAATTGCCTGCTGGAACACCGGTGCAAAGGGAGGCTAGATTAGCGCATTACAGAGAAAACTACCAAGTGCAGAGGCATGCCAATATTGAAGCTAATGCAGCCGCGACCTATGTGCATAGTCTTTTCAATACCAAGCCACGCATACCTGGCGTTCCTGATAACTAGGTTTTAGGAGTTGAACCTCAGGCAATCTTTTCGTTCGGCAACATCGTTATGCAAGAACGGCATAACTTTATATTGATTTTAATGCGAAAATGTTGTATGCTGTGCCTCGTATCACGTATGTCAAGCAGTCATAATCATGGTGATTTTCTGGCTTTCCCAGAAGATTGCCCCGCTTTTTGATCTGTTTTGCCTGCAAATACGAGCTCCAGCCAGATCACCAATCAGTGGTGAACTTCCTGTAGCAGTTTGCCTCTGGTCGCCATACCTGCCTTGAATGCCTGAGCAGTAGTGCTGCTGTGGTTATCATCAGTGCAAATCTATGTGAAGTGCCTAGAGGAAAACCCATCTCGTTCGTGAAAGCAGGATTGTGGTAGACAGCTTGAATGGCACTAGGTTGATGACTACCATTTTACTGAGAAAGTGTGTGGAGACCATGTTTCAGAATTCGAGCATACATGTTATGGTATCAATAATGTGCGGGAGAAGGTAACAGTGCTACAGTGTCATTCTTAAAATATGAATAATCAAGTGGAAAAATCAGTCACTGACTGTAGAGAAATCTGTAGGCTTGTTCGAATAGTAAATTTGGTCAAATAATTTCGAATCTAACTCGAATAGTACATATCACATAGTATCAAGAAAAATGAGCATATTTGTCATGACCCAACTAACGTGCACAATATTTTTTTGATAAACAGTGCATGTGCAAATGTTATTCTTTTTTTTTTTGTTCAAAGGGAAGTGGAAGCAATTTTGAATAGTAATGGGATTTGACTTTTGGTAGAGTGCAAGTGACAACACTTAAAATACATTACGTTTTACAATTTACTATACCTAGAGCGTGTAAACCGGTATAACAGGCTTTTAAACTTAAAAAAAGCCGGCAGATCCCACACACTGTGGGAATCGATGTAATGCGAAGCAGCCAGGATGGAGCAAATCATGCTTTACATAATTTGCATGTCATGTTTAACATGTTAGGACCTGTCATTTATGTTCGTCACACAGTCACGTCGCGCAATACCAATTTTGGTGTATATCAAGCTAGCGAACCGGACGCAAGCGCACCATGAGCATGGCATGTAAATGGCGTTGTAGATGACATGCATGCCAAGACTTTCATGTTACCACCTGCCACTTATGTTCGTCATACAGTCATGTCACTCAATACCAAATTTGGTGCATCTCAAGCTAACGAAACGGCTGCGAGCACGTCGTGAGCGTGGCATGCTAGTCATGTCTCACATGACAAGTCATGATTTCCATATTACCACTTGTCACTAATGTTCGTCATACAGTCACGTCACTCAATACCAAGTTTGGTGTATATCAAGCTAACGAAATGGCCGCGAGAACGCCATGAGCGTGGCATGGAAGTCATGTCGCACATGACATGTCATGATTTCCATATTACCACTTGTCAATTATGTTCGTCATACAGTCATGTCACTCTATACCAAGTTTGGTGTATATGAAGCTAACGAAACGGCCGCGAACGCGCCATGAGCGTGGCATGTAAATCATGTTGTTCATGACATGCATGTCATTATTTGCATATTACCACCTGTCATTCATGTTCGTCATACAGTCACGTCACTCAATCCCAAATTTGGTGCATATCAAGTTAACGAAACGCCGCGAGCGCCATGAGCGTGGCATGTCAATCATACTGTTCATGACACGTTAGTCATGATTTTCATGATATGACCAGCCATTTATGTTCGTCATATAGGCATGTCATGCCATACCAAATTTGGTATAAATCCCATTAACGGTACGGCCAGGAGAGCACAATGTCGTAGGCGGCTAGATAGATAGATAGCTAGATACGCTCAAAGTCGCCAGTTCGCTAAGAAATGCTTCGCATTTAAAAAATGATGAATTGATGTGAAGGAAATATGTACAATATAATCTTGGTGTGGGGCTTCGTGGCAGTGCGAATTTTTTCTGGATAGGTGTATTCACGGTATGGCACTCCTCCACTGCAGTGAAACCACCTTTACAGGGGAGTTACATGCGGATTATAGTATACACCTATTCGTTCATTTCGAATACTTCGAAATTTCCAATAATTTAAATTGTAATGGAAGCGAATTCGAATACTGTAATATTTGTTCGAATATTCGAAGTGCTCGAATGTTCACACAAGCCTACAAATCTGTCTTTGAGTTGCATGGGTTATGAGCCATGACATCTGGCTGGCACAAGTAGTAAAGAGCGCTGCCTGAGTTCTTTCCATGGTTTTGTTTTACCCAGTGGGGACAGAGCCCTGCTTTCTGAGAAAAAAAAAAAAAAAGATTCTTTGTGATCTCAGGAAGAACACAGTTCTTGATGAGGCAAGTTATGTGCAAACCTAGAGCTGCTATGTGTATATGTTGAGGAAAAAGGACTGTGTGCTTCAGCTTAGCGTTATTACTGCATCATTGTAATTCCTGTTGGATGACCACTATAGCAGAGCTGCTAGTTCCTGACTGCTTTCTTTATATTTGGCGCTGTGGGCGTGTCAAAGACATAGGTCGGCACTTTAAGGGAGTACTCACTCAAACTCACTCACCACAATTTTTTCAGCCTTCGCACTCACTCACGTTCACACTCACGTCCACTCACACTCGTGAGTACTCACTCACGTTCACACTCACATCCACTCACACTCATGAGTACTCACTCATACTCAACTCACCACGTTCAAATGAGTGTGAGTGAGTGTGAGTTGAGTGCACTCATGAGCGAGTGTGCCGAGAGCATAGGTCGGCACTTTAAGGGAGTACTCACTCAAGCTCACTCACCACAATTTTTTTCAGCCTTCGCACTCACTGACGTTCACACTCATGTCCACTCACACTCATGAGTACTCACTCACGTTCACACTCACCTCTACTCACACTCATGAGTACTCACTCACGTTCACACTCACGTCCACTCACACTCATGAGTACTCACTCATACTCAACTCACCATGTTCAAATGAGTGTGAGTGAGTGTGAGTTGAGTGCACTCATGAGTGAGTGTGCCGAGCTATGGTCAAAGACGAAACAAAAGTAATCGCACGGGCAATTTCTCTGTACATCCTGGATGCAGTTTGCCTCAAGGGCCAAGCGAGTGTAAATTGCAAGAGAGGTGGCATGAGCATATCTGGTGGACAGGCTTGGTAACTACAGTGTCATTGTCTCTGCAATTTTTCTTGTTAGAGACAAGGTCTTTCTGCGTGTAGTGTGAATTGCACGGACAATGACACTGCAGTTGCCAAGCCTGTCCACCAGATATGCTCAAGCCACCTATGAATTCTTGAAAAGAAAGACTTTAATGTCACTAAGTGTATACCTTTGGCAGATTGGCAGCTAACTCATAGTCAGCACTTTTGGTCCATATTAATTATGTCCATTCTTATGTACATTTCTGTACATTGTGAGTGATGAACTATGTGCCTGTCTTTTTTTTTATTATTGCTTTAGGGGTTGATTCAACGTTACCATCAGGCTTCTGCCAACTTGCTTAAGGTCCAAACTTAGGGCTTCCAGTTTATCAGAAGAAGTCCTGTTAAATTATTCATTTTGTTCATCTTCGTTCTGTAGTGCTGCCCAAGCATTGTGAAAGTGAACTAACTTTCCCGCCTATCTGCTGTTCTGTAAGACACAGGCATTTGCTAGAACTGATAAGTGCATTACTCAGTCCTCAGTTGGCTTGATCTAAGACAACTTCTCGCGTGCCTTGTTCCTGATCCCTTCCTTTGTGTATTCCTCAAAAGCTTCGACGTTAATTACGTTGTACGAGTAGGTATCTAAAGCATTTGCTCACTTAGTCCTTGTTTTTTGTTTTATTTTGTTTTGTTTGTTTTCAGGCTTGGCAACTGCGATTTGGCCACCTGGTGGGCTATGGGGCCAAGTACTACGCTTACCTCATGTCTCGTGCTGTTGCTGCTTGGACCTGGCATGAACTGTTTCGTGAAGACCCCTTCCGGCGGGCAGCGGGCGAGCGTTACCGCCGCGAGCTGCTCTCACACGGTGGTGCAAAGCCTGCACACCAGCTAGTCAGTGGTGAGTATCTCAATGTTGCTAGGGTCTTTAATAATTTCATCCTTCATGAGAGCGCTGGCACAGTGGCAGTCAATTTCTGTCATTGACGACATAGTAAAGTTGGGTTCTTTACCCGCGGTCCAAGGACCCGCGATTCAGCCAGAGGCTGACAACCAGGCTGGTGAATTCCGCACTCGAAGTGCCCTGTCGGAGACGGTCTTTGCGGCGACTTGGGAGCAGAGGCGTGGAGATTTGAGAAAGCTTTTTAATGTACAGCAGTGGTTACAAAACAGAAGAAAACGTATTTACAGGTATTTACACAATCTGGTCGGCTACATACAACATCGTCACCTCGGGAGGCCCGAGCACTGCCTAGCAGTGTCGCCGCTCAAACCAGACTGAGCCTTTCTTCCTCCCCGATCCGTCGATGGGGATACAGCTTCCAAACTTGCCTTGCCCAAACAAACGGCGCACGCCACTTCCGACGGTGCCGCCTACACTCGCCCAGGTCACTTCCTTGACCGGGGCGTGGCCACCACACCTAACTGGCGACACCAAGGTGTCCCTTCCCTGACGTGAGAAGGTGGCGGGTCCCACGCTCGTATGACCGGGCGCATCAAAAGGTTCCGCCGCCTAACTTGTCGCTGAATTAGCAGGATGGGTTGTCGTCCCTGGTTTTGCCCTGGTCTGCGTATTCTTAGCGTCCGTGCCATTGCACCCGCGGGGGCAAGTCTCAGCCGAGAAGGGGGTGACTCACAACTTGCCGTCCTGTCGTGGTGGCATTGTTCGTTCGCACCGACGCCAACAGCCTCCCCCGACTCACTGGTTTCCCCAAACCTTACAGACATCATCATGGTTGCTGCAGTTCCAGCGGGGAAAGAAAAAGGGTTTCCCAGGCTTGTGAAATCTGAATTGCAAGCAGTGATGGAGTGCTATCTTTTTATGTTTTTTTTAAGACTGTATTACAATGCACAAAACAGCCCTGTTTGGTTGGTAACAACTTTATTGATATGCCTACAGAGCTACTGAATCAAAGTGAACTTACAGCCCTTTGCTAACCTGCCATGGTTATACACATGGTTGCAAAGTGATGATGTTATTCTGCTGCTTAGTTGAAGGTTTCAGGTTCTGCACCAAATACTGTGCTTACCATGAGCCTGCTACAAAAATTGTTTTATGTTCAGAATTCAGAATGTGGTTTCAAGTATAATGTGACTCAATATGAGGCCGTCGATTCTGTGAAAATAAACTTCCACTGTATTTGTGCAGATACAGCAAATCTTGTTGTGGCGATGAAGGTGGGAAAGAATTGATCCATTAGTTTGGTATGTTGGGAAGTTGGGAATGAGCAAAGCCCTGTAACCCAGCACAACTCTAATTGATGCACTGAGTTTGTGCTCCTTAGGCTGTCACAAAAACCGTTGTCATCAAGGCTCGCCGTAGTCCCTAGTCGAAGTGCAGGTGCAAAACATCTGTGCACAATACCCTCTACAGAGTGTACATGCGCACACGCATACGGTTTAAAAAAACAAACAAAATAAAAGGCCACAGCACCGTACAAACACCAACATTTAACCACCCATCAATCGAAGCATATGATAGAACAAAAGGTTAACAAGAACAAAATAAAAGGCTGTTAACCAGACCAAAACAGAAGGCCACGATTCATGATCCGATGCAGACTTCTTCGCTCCATCATCAGCATTCACTTCATGGATCTGCAGTAATTTTTTTTTTTGGGGGGGGGGGGGGGGGGAGACTGTGTCTTCATGTTCTTTTTTTAATTTTTTGAGCCAGAATAATTGCTAAAAAGCTTTAGTACTGGTAAGCATAAGCAATTGTACATTGCTTCTATACCATATTTACTTGATTGTAACGGGACCACAATTGTAGCTCGATGGGTGACTTTTCATTGCGTCCAGGAAGAAAAAAAAATAAAACAAACAAAAGAATTGTGTGCATCATTGAACTTTTCAGACAACTTGAATCTTGGTATTCGATTGTAACACGAGGGTCGAGTTCAGGTAGCAAAAATCTTAAAAAGGCTCGCTTTACATGTGAGTAAATATGGTGATTTTTTAATGTAGCGCTAGCATCTGTTTTTAATTTTCTATTTTTTTTCCCTAACTTTCTCACTCTGCTTGTCTATCCGTTTGTGCCTTTGTTAAGCGTTGAGCTGTCTTGGCCAATAGCTATCAGGGTGCACAGTGAGATAATTGGCAATGTCAGCGCTTTAACTGTATACACATTTTCTATTTCAGATTTTCTCTCGAAAGAGGTGACACCGGAAAGTCTAGCATCTGTGCTCATTGCAGATATTGACGCTGGCCTCACCTGAAGCCATCTCGCCTTTGTCCAGCTTGCAGCAAAACACTCGAGCACATTAGCTTAAGGTTTTTCTTTTAGAGCTAGGAGCGTCCACCATTTGTCATTTTCATCGGTGATTTCTGTCTATAATCTGTACAGTGAAACATAAATGATAACACTCATCCTGACTTGTTATTTTATTGGTTTATTTATTTTGTGCCTACAGTAGTAGTACCTTTTTTTCTTGTGTGTAAGCTTCCCATGAATACTAATCCACATCCACTGTCTCAATCATCAGAAAAAGAAAGAAAGCATAGACATTGCAGCCTCAAGACATAAGTCATCAATGACTCATGACATACTACACTAAAGAAAGTTTACTTTCAAGATTGCACCAACTGGCTCAATCAAAGGCCTTATAGCATTACACACAACTTCATTCATCCTGTTATAGAACCTGACATAAATGCTAGCAGCACAAACCAAATTTTCAAGACAATATTGTTTTGTGCTGCAAAATGAACAAAACACACACACTCACTCACAAATTGGGTTTTTTACTTAGGGCTCACTCAGAAACTCACCAAAATTCCACTCAGCTGTGATCACTCTGACTCAGTCAATGACATTGGATTCAAGCAGGTTCATATGGCCTATAGGCTCTACTTTACTTGGGCTTTCTTTTCAATTGTAGATGTCAGTTATTGAAAAGCTTTATTCAAGACTGGCATAATTTACCTTTCCAACAAGTGCTTCCTGGGCAACACCGTATTGCTCTCCAGAATGTTGTAAATATACTGTATTTTCTTGCGTGTTACCTGCCCTTGCATATTACCTGCACTGCCAATCTGCTAACCGCAAAAGAATAACAACTGGCAAAAACAAAGAAAAAAAGAAATCCCCGTGTAGTGTCACAAAGAGCCGCCTTCATTACATTACTATGAACCAGTGCCCGGAAGCTAACTTGAACACCAAATTTTTGAATAACCCGCACCCCCACTTTGGCTCCGAATTTTCTCTGTTGTTATTGCACGCTACACACCAGAAAATATGGTACCTAGCCCACCCAGGAAAACATGGCCGACGCATCTGCAGCTGCCTTTGTGCTCCTGTGCTGCAGTTTAGAAAGCAGGTGCTCGCTTTCTCTGATATAGAAGACCACAGACAAATGGCAAGGGCTAAACATATTTTTAAAAAGTGCATTCACTGTAGGCTTAGATCTGTGAAGAAAACAAACTTTATTGTACAGAATGGGCAGGCAGTTCTGGTTTTGGTGTCCTCGGGCAGTGGCTCTGAGACCCTGGGCTAAGGTGGCATCCTCGGGCTGCCGCACGGCCCAGAGTTGGTCATTATGAATTTTTATTTCATCTGAATCGCAATATTTTATAACGAGGGAATACTATCTGCAATCTTGGCAATTCTGTAATATGTTGCCTAAGTAAAAAAAATGTGCTAAAGACCAATAAATATGGAAATCCTTTGTTAATTTATACATTACTGCACGAGTGGAAGCTCATGCACGGCTTTGTTCCAGTGGCAAACACCCGAGTTTTTTGCAGCTGGAAATATCACTCAATTCTTTCTCACTAGCTCTTCGTGGTACAAAGCCCTGCCTTGTAAGCAAGATTGTTTACTGGCCAATCTATGCACAAAACAATGAATTTTTCGTAATGCCACACTTTAACTACAACCTACAGATGTAGAGCTCGAGCACCACTATATTGCCTTTTTAGTTGACATATACCCTGCTAGATGCTGAGAAGTATATTAGTCAATCGGCAGAGTGAACAGTGGACTTGACAAGGCAAGTTCAGTCAAGTGTGCCCAGTGAGAATTTTTAGTTTTGACGAAAAAATTTTTTGTTTATATTCAGGTGCAACTACACTTAACTCTACATGAAGTGGTGTACAACGGACAACATTCAGCATACCTGCCAAGTCTCCCGGATTGTCCGGGAGACTCCCGGATTTCGACCATTTCTTACGTTTGTACGGTTGGCCGGGAAATCTCCCGGAAATCGGAATTTCTGTACGTGATCTGGCCGCATTGACAAAAATCCAAACTAATCCGATCCAGGCTCCTTGCGAACCCGTTGCATTGTAATGTAAACAAGTTTGGGAGGTGTTCATGTAAACGTACAGTAGAATCTTGGTGATACGAAACCCGCTGATACGAATTCGTAAAATTCGAATGTGTCCATTGGGCCAAACTTCGGATGTACCGAACATTTTTCAGCGTCGCGGCGCGTGATACGAACTTTGGTATAGGGCAGCGTGCTGAAGCTTCGCAAGAACGCGCGCGACCAGCGCACACATTGGACAGATTTAGTTGAGCGTCCGCAATAGCTTTGCGTACGCCCAACTAATCTGTCTACTGTCAGAACTGTGGTCATCGTGCCACAACCGATGTGAACGAAATCGCGGTCGCTGTTGACATAGGCGTGCGCACGAGGGGGGGGCAGAGGGGGCGGCCGCCCCCCTTAGTCACCTAGGCGGGGGGGGGGGGGGGGGGGGCAAATTCAGTCCCATGCATTGACTTAATAGGGAGGGGAGGCGCTGCGACTCGGGGGGGGGGGGGGGCGCAAAGTCAGCCCCATGCATTGACCTAATAGGCAGGGGGGGGGGGGCGCTGCGACGAACCTTGCCCCCCCCCCCTCCCTGAAGGGGAACCCTGCGCACGCCTATGGCTGTTGACACGGTCGCGGTCGCTCTTGACACAGTCAGAACTCCGAAAGCGCACACGCGTCCAACGCTCAACCAGTCAAAGAGACGCTATATTTCTGCTAACGCTGCTGGAAAAACCGCGGCAGATGCGATCATTGATAGCAACAAAGGACGTAGCTTTGAAGGCACGTGCGCGGTTAGCGTACGCATTGAAAACGAAACTACCGTTTGCCGCAACCACCGCATATAAATCCGCGGTCGCTGCGACGCGAATACGAGCTCCGAAGGTATCCGAATGTAAGCGGCTGACGCAACGGTAGAGAAGCGTTTCGGCGTTCCTGTCGATCTGCGCTTATGACTATGTTGAGCGGACTTTGGTGCTTAGTTCTCAGTAGGCCACAAGCGAAGCTTTGGCACGCGCTTTTGCGGCAGTCAGCTGCGCCGGCCCTTATTGGTCCATTCACGTGTGTCCCAGAAAGACATACGCGAGTTCTTTTGACAGAAATAAATGTTTTGTGCGTGTACCATGATTTGAAAACCGATTTTGCAAGCTTTTTTTAATGATACAAAATTTCGGGTTATACGAATATTTTCGCTCCCCCCTTTGAGATTCGTACCATCTACTTACAGTACAGCTAGTGTAGTTTGGAAACCCTGCGTTTTAGGGGCGAAGCTCCTTAAGCCGTGGGTCGTGCGTCCTCGATGTATGTAGTAGGTAGCCACCTCTCGTTTTAGTTCTTGGAATGTCCGCTAGATAGGGGCGAAAAAGGAAAGTTTATTGAACAAGTGTACTCAAACACTGGAGGCACTTATACACTAAAAGTTCGAAATGGCGTCAGTAGAACTTATACAAACGCTAGACATAATTTTAAACGGACATCTATAAAACACTGTGCGGTACTAAGAAACTATAAAAAAAAGAAACATGCTACTTCTCGAGGAGCTGAAGAGAGAGAGAAAAAAAAAAGAAAAAAAAAAAACAGGGGGGGTTCGAGTAGCATAGCAAGTCGGATGACATGTTTCCCTGCTTAACTCAGTATGGCGCTGCGGGAAATTCCAGTTTGTCCCCACGTAATACGAAAAACCGAGTGTGCCAGCGCCTTAAAAAGGCATCAACACCACTTACATCTAGGTCGTCGACTAGGTATCCAAAAATAATTTGATAAATTCGGTGCAAGACCGGGAATGCTGCTCGCTGTGATTGTCGACGAGCTTCTGCTTGGCACCGACGTCTCCAGATCACGTACATTGTGACTACGAGTACCAATTGGACAAACAGGCCATTTTTCCTCTGCGACAGTGATGTAGCCCTAACTCCAAAGGCGCGCCAAACAAGGTGCCACACACCCTTGGTAGCAACGCATTCAAATAACGCATGCTTAGTGGTCTCGGATTTTCCACAATTCGCGCATTTATCATTTGGCACCACGTGCCACTTTGCGAGGCGTTGACGCGTCGGTAGTACGCTCCATCTTCTCAGCCAGTCAAATTCGCGAACCACCTCGGGAACTTTGCTCTTTTTCCAGGTCTTCCATCGGCTTGGGTTCGTTTTTCTTTTATCTTCATCTTCTAGTGTCTCTTCCGTCAGCAAGTAGCTTAACTCTATTGGCGCTAGTTCTTCAAACCCTTCTCCCTCCGTTTTGTTATCTACTGTGCGTTTAAAGTCGCACACGATCTTGTAAAACTCCAGTGGTCTCTCAGCTTGCGGTCCACTGTATCTCTCTGTCGTAAACGTATTCTTTAGAGTACTTGTCCAGTACATCAGAAGGCTCTTTCCTGGGTATTCCGGATCCGCAAACAACCTGGAGGTTGTTTTTGCTGCCAGTGCTCTAGTGAATAGCTTAATATCTGGTAGACCCAGACCACCACGCTCTGTGGGCAGATTGAGGCAACTAGTTTTCACCTTGGCAGGTTTATTTTCCCATATAAATGCTCCAATGACTGTTTTGAGGTTCTGTGCAAAACTGCTCGGCAGCAGCGCAATGTGTGCGATGTAGCAAACATAAGCGCACGCCTGCGTCTTTATCACACCGGCCCTTGCAGCGAGTGATAGTTTGAATCCCGAAGCCCTATTTATCACCTCCCTCGCTTTGGCTATTGCGTCTTCCCATGTTCTATTTGCAATGCTCCCTTCTTCAAAGATCAGTCCGAGAACTCTGACAGCATCCACGTATTGAACTCCACCTGGGAGATCGTCGGAAAAGGCTCCAAAGCGCATAGCCTTGCTTTTGTCGGTGTTCAAGTATGCGCCAGAGAGAGCGGAGTACTGCTCAAAGAGCTCCAAAAATATGGTAAAACCAATTTTGTTTCTCACAAATACCGAAATATCATCGGCGTAATGCTGTAACCTTTATTTCCTCGGTGCCTGGCATGGGAAACCCTCTTATTCTCGGGCACGTTGCTACTTTCCTGATGAGGGGATCCAGTGACATTACAAATAAAACTGGAGCGGCTGGGCATCCCTGTCTAACACCCCTTTCTACAGCGAAGCTCTCAGTCATGTCACCGTTTAAGTAGAGGTGACTACTGGTGCCCTCATAAAGCAGCTCAAAGCACTTAACGAACTCTTCTGGCAAGCCATCATTTTTCAGTACTGCGAACAAGTAACGCCGCTCGACCCTGTCGAACGCCTTCGCTTGATCGAGGGACACGAATGCTCCGGAAATTCCTTTCTCTTTGGCATAACTAAAGAGGTCCCTGACCAGCGTGAGCGTTGCGAAAGCGGAGCGGCCAGGGACAGCACATGACTGGAGAGGTGACACTAACTCGCTCAGCAGGGGTCTCAGCCGTAGTACTAACAGTGTTGCTACGAGTTTATAGTCTGGGTTAAGGAGAGTGATCGGTCTCCACGACTTGGGGTTAGACCCATCCATACCCTCCTTTAACAACAGAACCACTCTACCTTCTTTAAACGACAGCGGCTTTTCCCCGTCGGTGATAAAAATGTTCACCAAATCAGTCAGGAGATCCCCAAGAATCTCGAAAAAACGTGCATAAAAGGCCGTGAGGATGCCATCCGGGCCAGGTGCCGATCTGGCATTCATAGCCTTAAGGGCTTGCGAAACTTCATCCTTCGTTGCTGGGGAGTGCAATCGCTCGGTATCTTCGGGCTTCAGCTTGGGAAGTCCATCGCAGAACGAAAGAAGTTTGCGCTCGAAATCGTCGTCATCTAGCTGCACTTCTTGGGCAAAAAGACGCTCAAAATGAGCTCTGAATGTATTCTGTACTTCCACTGGCTCGGTCGTTATACTACCGTCCTCTCTTTGCGCTGTTAAAATCCGCTGTGGTTGGTTTCGGCGCGTTCCGACCCTCAATGCAAACGTGAGATTTCCAAGTTCATCTCTTGGCAACTGTAACTCGTCTGCTATTCTAGACACTTGCGCTGTCTTATGCAGAAGGTTAGAATAAATCTTTTTTTGTGCCATCACGTAATCACGCATCGCCTGCGTAGACGTGCCTCCTCTCTCCACTATCTGAATGCGTCGAAGCGTCTCATTCATGCGACTCGTAATGCGCGCATGCCTCTCCTTTCCAGCCTCTACGGAAATCAAACGCCATCGCTTTTTGAGCCTATCCCACGTGGCTGGATCCAACACGTCCACCTCAGCGATGGAAGCCGCAACTTCTCTTCCCATATACTTCATACATTCCTCATCGTGCAGTATGGTGGGATCCATGCGCCAGGAGCGGGGTGATCGTCCACCACTGCACGCTTGCATACTGAACAGCAGCGGCTTATGATCGCTGACATTCAAGCCGTACGAAGGCACTTGCACGACATCACATGACACAAGCGTTGCGCGAAATGCTTCCGGGATATATACCCTATCCAACCGGCTCTGGTGAATTCCACTCGCTCTGGTGGCAGCGAACGAGTCACCATGCAGAGCGACCCAAGCGTCTATCAGCTGCCAGTCTGCAACAATATTGCCAAGTTCTCGTGCATAATAGTTACAGTGACCTTGGCCCGGGCCTCTGATGTCGCGCGAAGTGTCGAGGACGCAATTGAAATCACCCAATAAGATGTACTGGAGTGGTTCGAGCATGTACGAACGCACTCCTTTGTAAAACTCATTAGTGAGATTTCTTTTTACAGGTGCGTATACTTTTACAATTCTTGTCCTCTTGCCATCTAGTGACAGGTCAAGTACGATTACCCTGCCATCCGTATCAAATTTACAATGCGCCCCTCTCCTAAGCCTGTTACTCATAAAAATGACACCGGCTCCGCATGCCGCGGAATGCGTCAGAGAGAAAAAAGGCGTCTACCTGCCACCTATATCGGAAAGCGACAACGTCCCAACGCGTACGAAAATTAGTCTCTTGCACAAACAAAACATCAACATGCATATCGCGAGCCATCTGAATGACTGCTTGCTGTTTAGCAGGACTGCGAAAACCTCGGACATTAAATGTCATGAAAACAAATGCCTCCATTGTTATCAAAGGAGAAGTTACTAAAGTGTGGAGCAAGGCAGAAGACTAAGGGGGGTTATAAAAAAAAAAAGAAAAAAAAAGGAATTAATACATTCTATAGCCTCAATTATTCTAAACTTCCGTGACAGTTTATAAGACCACTCAATTCTTGGCCAATCCCCCACAGTGGGTGTGAGCCACACTGATAGGTGAACAAGAACAAGAACATTTCGTCATCACTCACATGCAGCGGCGCCCCATCCGTTTGCGAGGCGACGCGTGGTTTTTTTACAAGTCACATTGCAGCTTCCATCGCTGTTGCTACTTGAACTGCTTGGCTTTGGTCGCCGTTGGCTGCTGGGAAGGTCTTTGGACGCCTCGCTAGACAGCGAAAGGAAACCTCGAGTGTATGGGTCCTCCTCGCTGTCTGAAATAAGGCTACTGTCTTGTTTCCGTTGTGCTGATCTGCTCCTGGATCTGTTTCGTGTAGAGGAACGCTGTGCTTGGCCTTCTTCACGAGTAACCTTGTTGCCGCTTCTCTTTCCTGTGGTTGCCTTTGATGCCGGTTGCGACGCTTGAGAGACTTCTTTTCCTGAACCAGCCACCAACGCACCGCCCTCCGCGGCGGCCTGTGGAGACGCTGGTTTATCATTTGTAGACGCCGACGTGGAATCCCAGTCCGACTGCGACGAAGCAGGGTCGCTGGATGCTTTCACTGCGTTGCTGGTTGTCGCGACGCTCTCTGCGTTGCTCGAGCCTTCGCCTGTGGTCGTTTCAGACTCGGAGCTCGAGGTTTCGGGCTTCGCGTCTAGGGAGCGTTGCCCGCTTGCGGAGCCGCTGTCCACGTTGTCGAGAGGAGTGCGTCGCACAACTGTCTTCGTGGGCTTTAGTACTTGAAGCCTGGGTGTCGCACCGGGAGTACACGAGTGCACGGCCGAAGCTTCGCTCAGTGACGGAAAATCTTCCTGAGAGGCCACCGTGCTCTGCGTAACTGCAGCATAAGATTTTCTTCGGAAGCATTCTTTCGCAGAGTGATCCCCGCCACACTTCCTGCACGCAACAGTGCACGTCTCCGTGACGTGGCCAAATGCGCCGCACCTCTGGCAAAAGGGCTTGGTACACGTCGCAGCCATGTGGCCCTCGCCACTGCATCGAGCACACACTCGACGCATTCCTCGGTATTCAAGCATGGCACGATGTCCGAGTACAGTAACAAAATTGGGGGCTGGTCTAGTCATTTCCATTTTGACGACACGTGTTCCCGAGTAGGTCGTTTGGCGCTTCTGCACTGTTGTGTACTGCAGGTCACGCACCTTGCCGTAAGGTTGGAAGAGCCGCAACGAGCGAGTCGTTAGAGACGTACGGTGGCAGTCTGTAGACGTTGCCATGAACGATCGGGGGTCCTACAGCGTCGACGGACACTTTCTGTTCCCTAATGTTGAAACCTTCATTGACTAGGAGACTTGTAGCTTGGTCTGCTGTTCTGGTCGCTACCAGGAACTTTGATGTTCCGAGATGCTGCAAGAACAGCACCCCTTCATCGCCGACTGTTTCCTCAATGCTGTCGATGATCTCATCGATCGACACAGTGTCTTCGGGCACGTTGAACGTGAAACAGTGCTCCTTCGGTGGAGTCGGTGGCAGAGGCCTCGACGCCATCTCCGCAGGTCCCCGGAAGGGCCGACGAAAATGGGACAGACCTCAGGGCCTGCCAGCCGGCAGGCTCCCTGACGTGGAAGAAACGCCGCCGACGAAACGCCGCTGGACGCTAGTTGCGTTTGCGCACGAAAGCGGAGAGTCTCGAGCGAAAGCCGGGAGACGCTATGCTGTCTAAAATGTACTGGCGAAGCTCCTTACGGCATCACCTCAGCGGTCCTCGGTGATCCATGCATCCTGAGTAGCCAGTAGGCACTGGATTTCGACCGCCAAGTATGCCTGTGTGAGATGTCTCCTGTGCGTGATTAAAGAATAAAAAAATTCACAACGTACATGTAAAATTAAAGTGAGCTGCGAGTCGCCATGACTCTCATCGACCCTTTAGTATAAATGCGGCCATTTTACGTCGTTGATGTACTGCGCAGAATTTGCGGAAGATTACCGGTTTACCGACGCACCTCCGAAGCTTCGCCCACTCATCATCATTTACTCCGTGGATATGGTGCCGTCATCTCCAGTTCTCGTCTCGTTTCCGAGAGGGCGCTGTCCTATAGACATGCGTGCAATATGGCGGTTGGGTGAAGGTACGCTAGATGGCGTTGGCGGTGCAGCTGCTCTTCGATTGCGCGGACCGCCGTACGAGTGCGCTTGCCGGATCGTGCTGCTTGGCGGACTATGGACGACGACCGGTCGTTGAAGTTTGAATAAAATTTCACACACACTATCGCTTTGATTACTTCTGGGCGAAACCACTGAAGATTTCACGGTGTAACCATGATTGCTTCAGTCACCATAACTTTCATCGACCCTTTAGTATAAACGCGCCCGATCTCACGTCGGTGATGATGTACCGGGCAGAATTCACGGAAGATTCACGGTTTACCGATGAACCTCCGCAGCTTCGCCCACTCATCATCATTCACTCCGTGGATATGCTGTGTTTTTTTTTTTGTTTGTTTGTTTGTTTGGCCACTCCAAACCATTATAAGACCGCAACGCCGATGATTACGCTTGCGAGGTTCGGTACACCCCCCCCCCTTCCCCCCACCTCTTGTTGCGGAAATCTCCTGGATTCAGAATCCTTGAACTTGGCAGGTATGATTCAGTTTATTGAGCTTAAATGTAGCATCAAACGATGCTGGTATCATTGCTGCTTTCTTCATTGTTTTCACTGTAGCCCTATAAAACTGTTGCGCTATTGGGTTGAGTTAATGCTCTGATTGCCTTTCATTTATTGTCATACCATGAACACTCCAGGCACATTTTTTGCCGTCGCCGTGATGGTCCATACAAAGCCCAAATTGATAACAGTCTTATGTGCCCCTCAAGCAAAACCTTGCTAGGGCGGCCGATAGACTGCGGCTCAAACATGAAGTAAACATGACGGCCTTTTTCGTTGCACGAACAGCCCACGGAATGGACTGTCGCGTAGAAAAGGCTGCGTCGCACCAGCAGAAGCTGCATCCTATCAGGGGCGGGGGTGAGGTCCAGGGCTCCCGTTGGGTAGAGTCGAAAAGGAGCCGCAGCTAAAGCAAGTAGTAGCCAAGCCATTTAACCTTATCGCCAGATTTCTAGCCCAATGGTAAAAAAGCAGTGTTATAAAAAGTTTTTATTATTGAACAATAAATAATACTATTTTGAATCAGCTATAAAATAGAAACAAGAGCATAGTATTTTTGTCTCCTCTAGCTTGGTATTCACGCCATAAGCAAGTTGCAAATAAATGAACAAATTATAAATTCCGAGTGCCTGCACATTGTATATGTAGAATAGACAGAGTAATTGCCAGAGTCAGAGTAAAATTGAAACATTTCAACAAACCATCCAGCAGGAACATTAATCGTAGGAGGAGGTCGTGCTTGATGTCGTGGACCGAAAAATTATTAGTAGTTGCCATAATGCCAGCCCCGCTTCAAGTAGCAATATTTTGTTGAAGATAACGAGTCCAGCTTTATTTTGTTACGGATCTCTGTTTCTGTCAAGTTCACACTTGAACACGCGCTGTACATCATCATTAGAAACAGGCTCGCAGTGTTTACATCGAGGACGGGCAGCGCGACAAGCGTGCTAGCCACGCGTTTGCCAACATCCGCGCACCTTCGTCAGTTTTATAACCAAAATGCGCACTTAAGTTCCATCTGTAATGTGCGAGTTGTATAACTTCCCCATTTATCATTTTTATTTAAATTTATAAAAGCACCGAACTCCTGGCCAATTCCCCAAAGTGGATGCGAGTCGCATAGACTAGGCCAACGAGAACAAGAACTTTCTCACTCCATCTTCGCAGGCGCGCCGCGTGTTGCCTTGAGGTGCCTCGATGAGAAACTGCTGGCGGGGGCAGGACATGCACTTGCATTGGCTGACACGTCAGAAAAAGCTAGGAAACAAAGCGTGCTCGTTAAGCTTGCTTGGTATTTTATCTGCAGATTGTAAGAAAAATGGCTACAAAATGTGCCAAAATAGAAGTTCAAAGTAGCCACGGAGAAGCCATGGCGCCATAAGCGTGCGCAGGATTCCCTTTCAAGGGGGGAGCGAAGGTTCATCTTGGCGCCCCTTTCCTATTAACCCTTTGTGCGGCAGCGGGACACATACGTCCCACTTTTCCGTCTACCGAAAAATTTTTCTCCCACATCACCCGTTGCAATTAGCGCAACATTAAGCCACTGATATATTAGCTAAGTCTTCGAAATCTCGAAGAAAATTCTTTTACCACGCTTTCGAAAGGCAGATGTAGTGTTACAATAGCGTTGAATTTCAGTCAATTTTGTATGATAGCTTCTGCATTTTCCTCTTCTTGAGATAGATAGAACCTGCCAATCAAAATGCCGGATAATTTCCTCTTTTTCTAGCTTTTTAGAGAGGCGATCTTAGCTTCCATTCATCACGTGTTTTTGTAAATTTGTGTAATAACTTGACCGATAAATGCATCGGAACAATCCCCCGCGAAATTATCCCGCTAATCCCTCAGCGCAACTGCGGATATTGATGCATGGAAATATTTTTCTTGATATCATATGCCTCTTGTAATGTAGGCACATGTTCAGGGATAACATCTGTAATCGACAATTTCGACAGAAAAGGCAAGGACAGCCAAATGGACAAAAAAAAAAAAAATGTGGTTGATGCATGCGGTGAAGTAAGCTTTACAGGAACATATCACAGAGCCTTGAAGAGACTCAACTGCAGGTGGTGTTCTGTTAAAATGAGGTCGGCACAACCTTTCTCTTCACAACTTGAAAAGTGATACTCTGGGCCACTTGCTTCGGCCGTTTCACCCCAAAATACTCGTTGGTGAAATCGCGAGATGGTGCCTTCATGAGGCAGTGGGACAGTGTTTTTCCACTTTTTCAAAACACTCTCACGAGTCACGTGGGACATATATGTCCCATTTTTTTTAGAGGTGAAGCATCTTATGGCGAAGCTTAATCCGGTGGTGGTGTGCGGCGTGGCCTCCCTTACTGCGCATGCGCAGACCCTTTAAAAAAATAAAAATAAAAAAAAACCTCCTCTCCCCCCTCTCTCTCCTCTAGGCATCCCTCCCCGCGGCAACCACACCCTCACTGCGCATGCGCCTCCCCTCCTCTCTCCCCTCCTATGCTCCCCCCTCTCTCCTCTGGGCATCCCTGCGAGGGCTCCCACTGCGCATGCGCGTCCCCCCTCTCTCACCCCTCCTACGCTCCCCCCCTCTCTCCTCTAGGCATCCCTGCCCACAGCGTCCACACCCCACTGCGCATGCGCGTCCCCCCTCTCTCTCTCCTCTCCTACGCTCCCCCCCTCTCTCGCCTCGTGACGCCGACGCAGGCAGCGTCTGCTAGCGAGTTTCTTGGTTGAAAAAACCGACTGCTCGCGCTGCACAACCGTTCACTGTGCATCCCGTATATATGGCAATGGATCTTGACCTCCAAGGTGGTGCCGGTGGGAGATTTCTCCTGTGCGTTGTTGAACAATAAAAATTCGCAGCGTGCGCGTTAACTAAAAGCGCACTGCGGGCCTCTGTGTCCAGTCGGAGTCTTCTGTCTCTCATTGCCCATTAGCAGCGATTGGCATGTTCCAGTAGGAAACACCGCTCCATCACTGCGTGCTTTGCGCCTCCTCAGTTTTCTCTCCTGCGCAACGCTGCGATAGCGCCAGCGTCAACGCCACCGCCAGTGTAAGCGTTAGCGCCCGCTGCTTCACACCTACACATGGTTCCCTTTAGCGGGAGATGGTGTAATTTTTTTTTCAGTAAACTACTGGCTTGATTTTTATGAAATTTGTTTCACACTATTTCTTTCTAGTTTTTATCAATAAACCAAAGCCGGTTTTTATACCACTGTCTCAAAAATATAGGACGACCTACAAAGGGTTAAGTCAATGTATGGGTCAGACTTTGCGCCCCCCCCCCCTCCTCCCTAGGTGCTTTTTTTTTATAGCCAATTCGACGCAAAATAGCCACCAACAGCAACACTGTGCGGCCTCGTGCGCCTTATCTTGATGGGGATTAACAGACGGCTCATACCTTTGCACGTGCTGCGATCTCGCCGATCAGTTTGCTTTGAAGCAGTGATCAGCCGGAAGGCTGCTTAATTTACTCGCAGCAACAGCCGCGTTTCGTTGTGTCAGCCTCTTACCCTTTCCTGATTTTGCATTACGTGGTTCTGCTAGCGGTGATTCCGTATATTCATGGTATTTCTCACCGTATAAAAAAGATTCCGACAAGTTCAACGTTGATGTTTACTTTTCCGCCAAAAATAAGCTCGACAGCTTGTGTGCCAGAATTGATAAGTTGTCCTCGAGTGTTAGTATGTCGTCTTGCAGAACGTGCACAGTCAAGCACCGCATGCCGTTTGTTCCTTGCAAAAGTAATGTCGTTTATTACATTCCGCTGTCATGCGGTAAGGTTTATGTGGGGCAAACGGGTGGCTGCCTCAACATTCGCCTGCGTGAGCACCATAGCTCTTTAAAGGGTGCGCCGTTCTCCCATTTGTCTGCCCACTGTGCCGCGTGTGGTTGCACTCCAGAATTCTGCCGTACGACCACCGTTCATAGACACATGGATTCTCGCATAAGAAAGATAGCTGAAGCCCTCGCTATGGCACGGGGATGAAAAATATGTCACGCGCGCCTCGTGACCTTGAGCACTTTTTCTTTTTTGTTTTCTTCGAATACGCGGCTTTTCCGTGTGATCGCGCGCGCACGCGTGGACAAGTCGCGGCCTCCCGCGGCGGCCCCAGTAACGACCGAGCGCGCCATGCTCAAATCAGCCAATGGCTGATACCATGGCTGTGACGAGTGGTTTTTGAGCTTGTAGCGTAATTTGTCGAGGGAAGAGAAAGCAATTTTTAGCTGACTTTGAGAATTTATTGTGAATTCCAGGCCACGTGCTGCGCTATAATATTTGGCTCGCGTGTTCTCGGGAGCCTCGACTACCGATCGGCAGTGTTTTCTGACCATGCTCAAAAAGTGTTGCAGGGCCCCTTTAAGGAAACGGCCGCAGGAGCACCACGGCATTGGCGTGTAGACCATACCGTTCATGACAAGCTAGTCATGATTTTCATATGACCAGCCATTCATGTTCGTCGTACAGTCATGTTATGTCATACCAATTTTGGTATAAATCCCATTAGCGATACGGTGTGGAGAGCATAAAGTCGTAGGTGGCTAGACAGACAGACAGACAGACAGACAGACAGAGAGACAGACAGACAGACAGATAGATAGATAGATAGATAGATAGATAGATAGATAGATAGATAGATAGATAGATAGATAGATAGATAGATAGATAGGTACGCTCAAAGTCGCCGAAGTTCGCTGAGAAACGCTTCGCATTTATAGACAGATGAAAAAAGACATGAAGAGGAAGCGAGAAGTAGACAGAGAGAAGTAAAAGGGAAGAAAGACAGAAAAAGATACACAGAGTAGAGCACTGCACGGGCCGGGATTTTCGGCCCGGGCCCGGCCCAGGCCCGTAACTCATTTAAACTTACCCGCCCGGCCCGGTTACTCAAAGCGAGACCCGGGCCCGGCCCGTACCCGAAGAAAATATTCGCCTACCCGGCCCGGCCCGGCCCGACCGCAGATCGGGCCCGACAGGGGCCCGATCCAATAATCTATATAGGTGGTGCTGCCCGAACACGAAATCGACAACAAGGTGTTTTAAGTAGCAAATATATGCGCTTTGGTGGCTCATGCTTCGCTAACAATTATACTTTAACCTACGGTAATTTCTTGTAAAAAGGGGATCACGGTGGAAACAGCTAAGCTGATATACTGGATGCAATAAACACCCGTCTGGTCGGGTAGAATCATTGAATAAAAAGACGAGGACACCGACTACAAGAGAATAAAAATGCGTTGACGTTGCGGGACCCCGAATGGAAGCCTTGTTCACAATGATTGTGAACAATTAAGGCTCCCGTTCTGGGTGTCGAAACATCCACCATGGGGATCATCCAGAGCGTTTCGCTGCACATATTGTAGCAAGGAAAGTGACTTGCAGCATGAGTTCAGTTTCAATAGAGAGCGCAATAAAAAGAGAGGACACTAGGAACAGAACGCTGTCTTCGCTTTGTGTACATTGTGGTCTATTAAAATTTAATTTAATTTGCGGTCTATTAAAATTTAATTTGTCCGCCACGGTGGTGTAGTGGTTAGGGTGCTCGACTGCTGACCCGAAGGTCACTAGTTCGATCCCGGCCGCGGCGGTCGCATTTCGATGGAGGCGAAATGGTAGAGGCCCGTGTTCTGTGCGATGTCAGAACACCAGAGGGTCGAAATTTCCGGAGCCCTCCACTACGGCGTCTGTCATAATCATATCGTGGTTTTGGGACGTTAAACCCCAGATATTATTATATTAAAATTTAAAGCCTGCTCTAACGACGAAGCCACTCAGGCATCCTTCTGGATATGTAGCGCCTGTCTTCAGCATACTAGCACCTTGCTACAGCAAGAGAAATAGAGAAAGAAATCAAAACTCATTACGTTATTGTGACTACACTAACCTAGAAAAAATTCATAATGAACCGCGCGCACCACGTGTATTTTTAGAAATACGTATAAGCTGCCGAAAGGAAGAAAAAAATATTTGGCATAGCATTCTTTTTATCTATCACACCACTGCTAGTATACACACTACAGCAGCTTTTTTGTGGCATATTGTACAGCTTGTTCTTCACATGTCATTGCACAAAACATCAAATTATCAAAAGATACTGGCTTTAAGCACGCCATGCGCTGTTGCAACACATATCCTGCCACGCTAAAGTTTCTCGCATTGCTTGGGCTAGCCGCAAGGGAGTACATCTTCCTTGTGAATTGTGAAGGCCTTTGTTTTTAACTTCCACCACTGGAGCAAATTTAGGATGTCTCTGCGAACTTCTGAACAATGAACATAGCTGTCCAGCTCATCGTTTCATTTCTGTCGCTCCCGAACGTCGTGGCGCTCTTCAATGTCATCTATAAAACTCCTCTTTGAGGGCTTCTCCTTGCAGTTTTCAGCAGTGTACGTTATGCATGTTTTGCTTCGCGCTCTATCTTTTTTTTTTTCATATTATAATAGTGTACGCCTTCCTAACGATGTTGTGCTGGTAGAAGGTGGTCATTGGACTGTGGAGGCATACGACTGACAGGAGGTGGACGAAGAGATCTCGATCTATTTTCGGGGTTTGTTCCAGTTTGGCAATAAAGGTGTGAATAGGCTTTTCGACGCTTACTCTTATGCTTCGAGGATAAGGGACTTTAATCACAAGGCACGGAAATCGTAATTGTCTTTTTTCAAGCCAGATATTTCGTAAGCGAATATACTTTGCCCGACGCCTTGTTTAAAGGGGCCCTGCAACACTTTTCCAAGTAGCCATGGAATGGATTCACTAAAGGAGCTTATTGCCTCACGAATTCATTGCCGCAAAAATTTTTGGAATCCGTCCAGTACGAGTGGAGTTACAAAGATTTCTCGCACGCTGCAATTGCATTCTCTCTCCTCTCGTCCCGTCGAAAGCGCTGGAAGCTAAGCAGGGAGGGATGGCACGGGGAAAGAAAATACGTCACGCGCGCCTCGTGATCTTGAGCGCTTTTTCTCTTTCTTTTTTTGTTCGAATACGCGAATTTTCATTGCGATCGCGCGCGCACGCGTGGACAAGTCGCGGGCTCCCGCGGCGGCCTCTGTAACTACCGAGCGCGCCATGCTCAAATCAGCCAATGGCTGATAAAAAAAAATCTCTCGTCGGTGACGAGTGATTTTTGGGTACGCAACGTCATTTGTCGAGAGAAGAGAAAGCAATTTCTGGCTGACTTTGAGAATTTATTGTGAATTCCACGCCGCGTGCTGCGCTATAATATTTGGCTCGCGTGTTCTCGAGAGCCTGGACTACCGATCGGCAGCGTTTTCTGAGCATGCTCAAAAAGTGTTGCAGGGCCCCTTTAATGGACCTATGCTATTCCTGCACATTCCAACGCTGTTTCAGCAGTATCATGTATCTCTGGCACTACTTAGCGCAGGGGTCTTAAACACGTGCACCGCGGCCCGCACACGACTGCCTTCGTTCCACTTTTTATTATTTCGTTTATAAGTACCTCCTTAAGTTACATAGGCATGGCAGGTCTAAAGCATTTTTTTGTGAGACACCCGATGTGTCCACCATGCATTGATGCATAACCGTGAAAGAAAAGTTTGTATTTCAGAATCGGTGTCCAGATTTTAGTCATTTTGGAGATGGGTATACAAATATGTTGCTGGAATCTCGCCACGAAGTACCCTTCAGAAATGACTGATATATGAGATATGGGAAAGGCATTTCAAATGGCAAAATTAGGTGACGTTTGGTACAACCTATTCCTCACCCCACCCCCCTCCTACCCACTGTCCTGGCCCTTGCGTAAGTAAAGTTTCGTGAAAGCAGATCGTTAGCTGATGTGAGTTTGAGGCCCCTGCTATAGCGGAACAAAACGAAAGCTCAGACGCCAACAATGTGGGCGAACAACGCAGGCTGTACATGTCCATCTCGCGTGATATGACTACTGGGAGCCGTGACGGAGCCACGGAAAACAAGTGTTTTGATAAGGATTCTGTGTAACGAGACTCCGTGCAGTCCTTTCGTTTTAATGTAGGGCTGGAATATTCAAGATCGTTCCCCAGATTTAGAGCTCTTGCGATGATAAGTTATAAATTTATTATATTACTTTAGTTACTGTGATCACAGAATAACATCTGGGATATAAAATGATAGAGAATGCGAATAAAGCGCAGAATAGCCATATGTTACCTAAGTAAGCGTCTGGTCTATATTCACTTTTAGCTCACCCATTTCAAGTGATTTAAATCAAGAAGCCCCATATGCAAGAAGCAAAAGAAGTTCAGTACTTATCCAACATAAAACTCAAAATAGCTTGCCCCATATAAACGAGGTATTTTTTTCAAGTTAAAATGTGAAACATACATATATGCGCAACGTCTTTGGAACAAACTTGAAAGGACACTAAAGAGAGGAATAATTTTTCTATTATCAGTAAATTTCTCGTTTACAATTACAAAATAACCATGCTCGCCGGAACAAGACTCTTATAAGCTCGAAAGTGCGGGTGGCCACGGCACCTTGAAATTCGCGCAGCAGAAGTCGTCACGTCGTAGATTCAGACGGCGTCTACTGGGGCCTACGTAGACCCTAATCGGTAAAAACGAAGTAAATTGAGCTATGAGTGGCTCATAGACTTAACATGCCATTTTTCAGGAAAGTTTGAAGAGCCAGGGCCTCCAAAATACGACAAATACAGTTTGAAAATCCGGGACGCCACTCGCGGAGATTTCAGCGCGAAATTCTAAAATGAAACTTTGACCTTGATTTTTTGCTGTGTTATTAAACTTGTGGTGGTGAAATGAATGACATTAGAGTTCTCAGAGTACACATTATCAGTCTAAATCGATTCAGTGTCTCACTTTAGTGTCCCTTTAAGAATTGAGAAAATTCCAGGCCCGGCCCGACCCGAGCCCGCCACCTCAAACCCGGGCCCGGCCCTAAGCCCGAAGCTTCAGGCCCGAGCCCGGCCCGGGCCCGCCGTGAAACCTACTTTACCCGGCCCGGCCCGGCCCACGGGCCGGGCCGGGCCCGGGTTTTCGGGTAGGCCCGAGCCCGTGCAGTGCTCTAACACAGAGTGAGAAAAAGATAGAGAAATTCCGGCAGATTCTTGTGGGAGTCGATTTTATGCGAAACTGTCAGCGAATAATCAATGCCGTTATTTCTTCGTTTCTTTTTTTGTTTTTGTTTTGTTTTGAGCCATGCGTTAAGCGATAGATCGAAGTCATTGTGTATATTGAGTAGTAGTGCGCATGTCGGGCATGCCTGGCAGGTCGACGACGCTGGTGGTTAAATGGTGTGGTCCGACGTAACTTCGGCACTCTCGTTAGAGCAAAGGAATCAGTTTCATCGAAACGAAGTGCACGCTTGACAATACCTTGCAGCGGCCAACGGTGCAACTACAAATGACGTTGGGCCGACATCACGCATGTGTACGGTGTCCCTTTATTCCGAAAACGTTTCAAGCACGGGCATGAATGTTGTAGAATACACTCGAATGGCACGCAGAATGCTTGGGTTCGGTCCCAGCTCAACTCGTGATTTTTTTAACGACACCGTCACCCCAACACTATCGCTTTTACATTTCCACACTTTGACTGAATCACTTCATGTGCATACCCGAGTTCTGCGCGCCATGATATTTAGGTATGAGCCAGTAGCGTAGCCAGAAATTTTTTTTCGGGGGGGGGGGGGGGGGGGGTTCAACCATACTTTATGTATGTTCGTGAGTGCGTTTGTATGTGTACGTGCATATATACGCAAGCAAAACTGAAAAATTTCGGGGGGGGTTTGAACCCCCCCCAACCCCCCCCCCCCCTTGGCTACGCCACTGGTATGAGCCACATACGCGACAGGCATGCCACGTAATTAATGTCGTAACCTATCAGTTGCCCTTTTAGAAGCGTTCTTGCACTCATGTCCTCCTATCCTAATGCTAGTTTTGGTATATACCAATTTAGGGAGACGCAGCCACGCGCAGTGAGGCAGCCAACACAGAGCTACATATCACGAAGTCACACAACATTACATACGCCAACGACAGCGATACCAACTCCCACCAGAGTCCTTCACACGAGAGGAGGCTGTCGCACTTAGCCGGCTGCAGACCCGAACTTTCCCAAATCTGTACTTATGCATAAAATATACCTGACTCGGTATACCGACGCCTGTCCAGGATGTGGCGCTATCCCCTCAACCTTTCACGTCACCGTAGAGTGCACCGCTGCCTACTTCCCTCCCCTCCCACCACGGTGTTAGAATAGTTTAGGTGGAGCGACGGCGCGTTGGAATGAGGAGAAATCGGGGACCTCTTTCCCCTTCTTGCCGAAAGGTGGCGCGCGCGGGACGGTGGCCGCGCCAGCCTCATTTGTCGTGGTGGCCGCGCCACCACGACAAATGAGGCTGTAAAGGGTGATATGGGATGGACAGGTTTTGAAGTGAGGGAAGCTCAGAGCAAAATTAGATTTGAAGAGAGGCTGCGGAAAATGAAGGAGAGTAGATGGGCAGGGAAGGTTTTCAGGTATTTGTATAGAAAAAGCGTCGACACGCAGTGGAGAAAAAGAACTAGGAGGCTCACCAGTAAATATACGGCTAGCAGTGTGGGCGACATGGCAACAAGGAGCATTAAGCTAAAAGTCAGAGAGGCGGAGAGGACTTATTGGATGACAGCGATGGAAAAGAAGCCGGCTCTCAGTGACTACCGAAAGGGAAAAAACGAAATAAGGAGGGAGAGGTTTTATGATAATTCAAGGGGAAGCGCTTTACTGTTTGAGGCAAGGTCGGGTTGCCTTAGAACGCGTAGCTATAAAGCGAGATTCTGTAACGAAGAAGAACAATGTACATGCTGTGGGGGGAACTAAGGAAACGATGGAACATGTACTGATTGAATGTGGCGATATCCACCCAGATATACGTGTGGACACGAGTCTACATGAAGCCTTGGGTTTTAGGGACAACAATGGAAAGCTGAACACGTCCGCGATAGAAATAAGTAAGAGACGGTTAGAGTATTGGTGGCAGAAAAGTAGAGATAAAGGACAAAAATGAAGAAGGGGGAAAATAAGGTCATTCTGCCTTAAGAAGCAGAGAGATGGACCGTGAACTTATATTTTTCTTTGCTGTAATAACATAGATTTAATCAATGTAGATAAGGCATTAGGCCACCATAAAAAAGAAAGTTTTTTTTCGAGCCTGGTGGCAGACATGTCACCGCCCCGTTATAAAGGGGACGCTCATAGCATCCATCCATCCATCCGCCTGGATATACCCAGCGCAAACCTGACGCTTCTAACATTTGGTGTTTTAGTGTGTTTAGCGATATCGCAAGGCCCTGTGAGGATTGTGTGGTATTGTTTTTTGCATGACTGTTCGGCATGCGGCGTGAAGCTCATAAACACCACCTTCGGCCTCGGCAACACCGTGGCCTACGCGATCGTGCCCGCATTTTTTTTACAAAAATAAATATGCAGTTCCGTGACGCGTGTTGAATTCACCCTTCATTTGCCCTCGAAAGATTACTTGATGTATTTGCGGTCAGCATCATATAAAGCGCAGGAGTCATGCGTAAGGAGCATTTCGCATATGAGATCAGGTGGCCCCACAGAATCTTTTACTACGAACCGCTTATTCAAATTCCTTAAGCATTAGCGAGAAGACGAATGCTTTAATGTAATGGAATAGAATAACTCTATTTAGGTCTTTCGGGGCGTGCACTAGCGCGTGACGCGCCGCTCCCACGTCGGAAAATGGAGGATCGAAAGAGAATGCAATAAAGTGGGCGACAGCGTGTGACCGATGGATACGAAGCCGCTCATTGATATATTCAAAATAAATAGACTGGAAGATGTATACGTTATGGTGCGCCACGAATTTTATCACAGTATTGCCGCGATCTACAAATTTTACATATTTTTGCCTGAAAAAGCTGCTTTAGCTCGAGTATTGTGTGGTGCGGCTAAATGATACGAAAATATGTAGAATGGTACTCGAGAAAGTCGGTGGTAGTAAAAAGAGAAAATACTTTATTTATTCGACAGTGCATCATCTGTACCAGCATAACATACATTGACAGGATAAAAGCCGCAAAACACTAGACAAGCTTCGAAAGCTTGCGTAGCTTCTGCGTCTTGTCTGCTTCAACATTCCGCAGCTGCTTACAGTATTGCCTCATTCTGACTCCAACATAATAATGAAGCACTTTCGACATAACATCAACCTTGTGCTCATGACAGGAAAATGATAATGTGCAGTTTTCTACGACATAGTCTATTGTCATGTCATATGCGTGCTTTTCTCCAGCATGTTTGCAAAATATTGCTTCAACTTCCTTTAAGAACATAAAGAGGCAAGTGTTTGGGTGCACCAGTCCCCCTCGCGTCTTGCAGGCTACTAATGCAGCTTCAGGCTTCGACGCTGCATTACTTGTAGCTGCCAAGCCATTGCGACATTGTTGGCAACTGGTGTTCTTCAATATCTTCCTGCACAAAAATCCTACGACATAATAAATTATACAGTCGGTCACATTATCTGACGAGGATATATCCGAAAATACATTCTCACACTTAGCTTCTTCTTCCACTAAGCCGTCTAGTTTCTGTTTCAGTCCTTCCAGACGAGACTCTATAGGAGCAGATTCCTGAAATGCTGACGTTAGGTCAGAGAGGCTTAAGAGGCGTGGCTCTTCACTAATCTGTACCTGGCAGTTGCCAAATTTTGGCGGCTTCACAAGGCTATATATTGAAAGCATATTATATAACTGCAAAAACGTAGGTAAGCAAGGGTGGTCATTCTGACCATTTGCTTGGCGTATGACGCCAAAAAATTTTTCAAGAACGTCCTGGTTGAATTTAGCTGTTAGCACATATTTAAAGCCACACTGTTCTAACAAATACTATGAAAGCTGAATTGTGGAAAGTATTGTTACTCGCATACCTTCAGCAGTTGATTGAGACAGGAAGTTGTGAGGATTTACTTTACCTAGCTTGACATCTTTCTCCCAGTTGTTCAGCCATTGCAATGTTGATTCTAGGATGCTGAAATCTTTGCTTCCTTTCCTGAGGCCTTCCTTGGGGTTCAAGAAGGATACGTTGGTGGGCTAGTTGGTACATGGCTTGATATATACTGAGTATGTGCAGCGCAAGGAAACGAAGACAACAGAAGACACATGAACGACATAGACTGGCGCTGAACTTCCAACTGTTTTATTGAAAAGCATGCAGACCTCTTTTATACATGCGCACATGTTATCAAATGCTATTGATGCATCATGGGTTGGCATACAAAAACTGCATCTCTTTGTCACTTAGATAAACACTTGCCGTACTGACACACTTGATACCAGATTCCCTGATATTAGCTGCCTCTATTATTTCTCGCTCTGTCTTAGTTTTTGCACGTTTGACAAAGGTCGCTTGATCAAAGTGTGGAGTGCATTTACAGCCGTTGCAGTGATCTGCAAGATGCCCTCCTGACTTGTTTTTTACACTCAAAAAATGCTCGCGTGCTCTGATGTTGAAACATCGGCCTGTCTGCCCAATGTACTCTTTTCCGCAGCTAAGCGGTATCTTGTACACCACGTGAGTCACACAGTCAGTATAACGATGAGCATGCTTCTTCGTGCAGGTTTTCTTCTTTTCTTTGGTGAGCAATGGACAAATCTGGGCTAACTTGCATGGCGCTGAAAACACCACTTTGACGTCATATCTGTGGGCAATCTTCTTAAGATTGTGGGAAAACTTGTGGATGTATGGTATCACCTGAGGCCTTCGTCTATCTTTTTTCTTTATGCTGGTCAGGTTCCTTTTTCTTTATGTCCTGTAAAACTGATTCACACACGGCATTGACAAGCGAAGAGGGAAATCCCGCGACGTTTAACCGTTTCAACTGATTATTCAGACTGTCTGAAGTGGTGTGTATGCAGCTTTTTTCTAGTGCAGATTTCACACTTGACAGCGCAATCCCCCTTTTAACAAGTTTAGTGTGCGCGCTGTCATAAGGCAGAAGGCTCTTCTTTGTCCTGGGGTTATACATATATCAAACATGGTCATTGTTGAAGGTTAGCTTGAGATCTAAAAATTGCATGCTGCTGTCACTTGGCCTCTCACATGTAAAGGTTAGACCACATGATTCAATGGTAAAAACGCTGGTGATCATCCCGACAATATTGTCATATTCTGTGGAACTCAATTCGGGCAAAACTACTAAATAGTCGTCTACGTATCTAAAAATATTAATGACTTTTGAGTCAGCGATCCGAGCTTTTACACGCCTGTCAACAGAAGCTAAAAATATGTCACAAAGTATCGGTGCGACTGATGACCCTATGCATATGCCACTTTTTTGCACGTATTGTTGTCCATTAAAAGAAATGGCGGTTGATTGGAGGTAAAATTCTAAAAGTTCCAAGAAATTTGCACTGCTTAAGCCGGTAGAGTTCTGGAAGCTAAGCTCCCCCGAATGTTCAATACACTCACGTGCTGCACTGAAGAGGCCTTGATGTGGTATGGAGTAGAAGAGCTCCTCGACATCCAGCGAAAAGGCAGAGCCGGCTGAATCCAGTGAACCCCTCTCCAACAGTTGAACCAGTTCACTTGAGCTTCTTATCAAGAAAGGGTCATTGATAGCGAGCGACTTCAAATGGCGTTGAAGATAAACACTGACCTGGTGCTGCCAGGTGCCCTTTTCGGAAACGATCGCCCTCAGAGGACAATCCACTTTATGAGTTTTTGCTGCAAAAAACACGGCAAGGTTAAGGTTTTCAGCCTTTTCTACGGCTTTTCTCAGGCTTTCTAGGCTTGTTTTCTTCAGTAGCTTGACGGCAGATTTCTTTTGCTGTTGTGGCTGGTAGGGAACAGTTGCGAAGTTCTTTTCAACTGACTTCAGGGCTTTGCGCTCAAAGTGGCCATCTGGCATTACAACGAAGCCGCCCTCTTTATCAGCTCGCAGTGCTACTAATCTTTGTTGTTTGAGGAAATTCACGACCTTCATTATGGGTGGGGTTTTTCTTCGTCTTAGATTCCCATTCTTTAGTATACTGTCAACGCCTTCCCCTATGGCTCGATCACGGTTGATTTCTTCAGCGCGATTCGCTACATCTCGCACCATAGCAAGGTACTGGTGTCGCGAAGGCACGGGTTCATAGCTGTATTTTGGGCCTTTGTCCAGAATCTTGACAACGTCTGCAGGTAGCTTTGTTCCAATCACCGTGGTGCTTGGGGCCTTCTGTGTCTTCGGCTCACTGGGAGTAACGCTCAAGCGTGCACGCTGCCACATGAATTCAGTCACTTGAGCTGCCACCTTCTTATAATCAGTATACTGTCTACAACCGGCACGGGTGTCGACATTCTGGCTTGTCAGAACACGTAACCAATCCTGGAAGAGGCGAACCTGCCGCCAGGACTCAGACTTGAGCACTTTACATACCCGCCTGCAGTGTCCCCAGGATGGGTCAATGGAACCAAACAGCCGTCGAACGTCCGGAGGGATCAATTTACGTTTGATGCAGTATGAAAGCATTCTTGATTGGCACGTTGTGGTTGCGATGAGGTTGACACATGTAGCGATGGCATCTTTGTTGGTTTGGTGAGACAGGAAAGAGCCCAATGTAGAAGAAATTTGTTCAAGAAGGATACGTTGGTGGGCTAGTTGGTACATGGCTTGATATATACTGAGTATGTCGGATGTCGAGGAGCTGGATGTCGAGGAGCTCTTCTACTCCATACCACATCAAGGCCTCTTCAGTGCAGCACGTGAGTGTATTGAACATTCGGGGGAGCTTAGCTTCCAGAACTCTACCGGCTTAAGCAGTGCAAATTTCTTGGAACTTTTAGAATTTTACCTCCAATCAACCGCCATTTCTTTTAATGGACAACAATACGTGCAAAAAAGTGGCATATGCATAGGGTCATCAGTCGCACCGATACTTTGTGACATATTTTTAGCCTCTGTTGACAGGCGTGTAAAAGCTCGGATCGCTGACTCAAAAGTCATTAATATTTTTAGATACGTAGACGACTATTTAGTAGTTTAGCCCGAATTGAGTTCCACAGAATATGACAATATTGTCGGGATGATCACCAGCGTTTTTACCATTGAATCATGTGGTCTAACCTTTACATGTGAGAGGCCAAGTGACAGCAGCATGCAATTTTTAGATCTCAAGCTAACCTTCAACAATGACCATGTTTGATATATGTATAACCCCAGGACAAAGAAGAGCCTTCTGCCTTATGACAGCGCGCACACTAAACTTGTTAAAAGGGGGATTGCGCTGTCAAGTGTGAAATCTGCACTAGAAAAAAGCTGCATACACACCACTTCAGACAGTCTGAATAATCAGTTGAAACGGTTAAACGTCGCGGGATTTCCCTCTTCGCTTGTCAATGCCGTGTGTGAATCAGTTTTACAGGACATAAAGAAAAAGGAACCTGACCAGCATAAAGAAAAAGATAGACGAAGGCCTCAGGTGATACCATACATCCACAAGTTTTCCCACAATCTTAAGAAGATTGCCCACAGATATGACGTCAAAGTGGTGTTTTCAGCGCCATGCAAGTTAGCCCAGATTTGTCCATTGCTCACCAAAGAAAAGAAGAAAACCTGCACGAAGAAGCATGCTCATCGTTATACTGACTGTGTGACTCACGTGGTGTACAAGATACCGCTTAGCTGCGGAAAAGAGTACATTGGGCAGACAGGCCGATGTTTCAACATCAGAGCACGCGAGCATTTTTTGAGTGTAAAAAACAAGTCAGGAGGGCATCTTGCAGATCACTGCAACGGCTGTAAATGCACTCCACACTTTGATCAAGCGACCTTTGTCAAACGTGCAAAAACTAAGACAGAGCGAGAAATAATAGAGGCAGCTAATATCAGGGAATCTGGTATCAAGTGTGTCAGTACGGCAAGTGTTTATCTAAGTGACAAAGAGATGCAGTTTTTGTATGCCAACCCATGATGCATCAATAGCATTTGATAACATGTGCGCATGTATAAAAGAGGTCTGCATGCTTTTCAATAAAACAGTTGGAAGTTCAGCGCCAGTCTATGTCGTTCATGTGTCTTCTGTTGTCTTCGTTTCCTTGCGCTGCACATACTCAGTATATATCAAGCCATGTACCAACTAGCCCACCAACGTATCCTTCTTGAACAAATTTCTTCTACATTGGGCTCTTTCCTGTCTCACCAAACCAACAAAGATGCCATCGCTACATGTGTCAACCTCATCGCAACCACAACGTGCCAATCAAGAATGCTTTCATACTGCATCAAACGTAAATTGATCCCTCCGGACGTTCGACGGCTGTTTGGTCCCATTGACCCATCCTGGGGACACTGCAGGCGGGTATGTAAAGTGCTCAAGTCTGAGTCCTGGCGGCAGGTTCGCCTCTTCCAGGATTGGTTACGTGTTCTGACAAGCCAGAATGTCGACACCCGTGCCGGTTGTAGACAGTATACTGATTATAAGAAGGTGGCAGCTCAAGTGACTGAATTCATGTGGCAGCGTGCACGCTTGAGCGTTACTCCCAGTGAGCCGAAGACACAGAAGGCCCCAAGCACCACGGTGATTGGAACAAAGCTACCTGCAGACGTTGTCAAGATTCTGGACAAAGGCCCAAAATACAGCTATGAACCCGTGCCTTCGCGACACCAGTACCTTGCTATGGTGCGAGATGTAGCGAATCGCGCTGAAGAAATCAACCGTGATCGAGCCATAGGGGAAGGCGTTGACAGTATACTAAAGAATGGGAATCTAAGACGAAGAAAAACCCCACCCATAATGAAGGTCGTGAATTTCCTCAAACAACAAAGATTAGTAGCACTGCGAGCTGATAAAGAGGGCGGCTTCGTTGTAATGCCAGATGGCCACTTTGAGCGCAAAGCCCTGAAGTCAGTTGAAAAGAACTTCGCAACTGTTCCCTACCAGCCACAACAGCAAAAGAAATCTGCCGTCAAGCTACTGAAGAAAACAAGCCTAGAAAGCCTGAGAAAAGCCGTAGAAAAGGCTGAAAACCTTAACCTTGCCGTGTTTTTTGCAGCAAAAACTCATAAAGTGGATTGTCCTCTGAGGGCGATCGTTTCCGAAAAGGGCACCTGGCAGCACCAGGTCAGTGTTTATCTTCAACGCCATTTGAAGTCGCTCGCTATCAATGACCCTTTCTTGATAAGAAGCTCAAGTGAACTGGTTCAACTGTTGGAGAGGGGTTCACTGGATTCAGCCGGCTCTGCCTTTTCGCTGGATGTCGAGGAGCTCTTCTACTCCATACCACATCAAGGCCTCTTCAGTGCAGCACGTGAGTGTATTGAACATTCGGGGGAGCTTAGCTTCCAGAACTCTACCGGCTTAAGCAGTGCAAATTTCTTGGAACTTTTAGAATTTTACCTCCAATCAACCGCCATTTCTTTTAATGGACAACAATACGTGCAAAAAAGTGGCATATGCATAGGGTCATCAGTCGCACCGATACTTTGTGACATATTTTTTAGCTTCTGTTGACAGGCGTGTAAAAGCTCGGATCGCTGACTCAAAAGTCATTAATATTTTTAGATACGTAGACGACTATTTAGTAGTTTTGCCCGAATTGAGTTCCACAGAATATGACAATATTGTCGGGATGATCACCAGCGTTTTTACCATTGAATCATGTGGTCTAACCTTTACATGTGAGAGGCCAAGTGACAGCAGCATGCAATTTTTAGATCTCAAGCTAACCTTCAACAATGACCATGTTTGATATATGTATAACCCCAGGACAAAGAAGAGCCTTCTGCCTTATGACAGCGCGCACACTAAACTTGTTAAAAGGGGGGATTGCGCTGTCAAGTGTGAAATCTGCACTAGAAAAAAGCTGCATACACACCACTTCAGACAGTCTGAATAATCAGTTGAAACGGTTAAACGTCGCGGGATTTCCCTCTTCGCTTGTCAATGCCGTGTGTGAATCAGTTTTACAGGACATAAAGAAAAAGGAACCTGACCAGCATAAAGAAAAAGATAGACGAAGGCCTCAGGTGATACCATACATCCACAAGTTTTCCCACAATCTTAAGAAGATTGCCCACAGATATGACGTCAAAGTGGTGTTTTCAGCGCCATGCAAGTTAGCCCAGATTTGTCCATTGCTCACCAAAGAAAAGAAGAAAACCTGCACGAAGAAGCATGCTCATCGTTATACTGACTGTGTGACTCACGTGGTGTACAAGATACCGCTTAGCTGCGGAAAAGAGTACATTGGGCAGACAGGCCGATGTTTCAACATCAGAGCACGCGAGCATTTTTTGAGTGTAAAAAACAAGTCAGGAGGGCATCTTGCAGATCACTGCAACGGCTGTAAATGCACTCCACACTTTGATCAAGCGACCTTTGTCAAACGTGCAAAAACTAAGACAGAGCGAGAAATAATAGAGGCAGCTAATATCAGGGAATCTGGTATCAAGTGTGTCAGTACGGCAAGTGTTTATCTAAGTGACAAAGAGATGCAGTTTTTGTATGCCAACCCATGATGCATCAATAGCATTTGATAACATGTGCGCATGTATAAAAGAGGTCTGCATGCTTTTCAATAAAACAGTTGGAAGTTCAGCGCCAGTCTATGTCGTTCATGTGTCTTCTGTTGTCTTCGTTTCCTTGCGCTGCACATACTCAGTATATATCTTCCTTGGGGTGCTTGCGGTTGAAGGCATCGAACAGGTTATTCATCCTTACCGTAAAATCAACTGTCCCCTTTACATTGCATAAGTCAAGCGTTCCCCTCTGCGAGTAAAATTCTAAACCGTTTGCCACACTGAGGCTGAACAGCTGCGTTGCAAGCTTCACGCGCATTTTTTCGGTGTTGCTTGGGTTTACATGTGAGAAAGAAAGTTTGGGGCAAACCCTCAACATGCCTCCGGCCTTGGTGTCAACTACGTAAAGTTTGTCATAGTGTGACCACATCACGCGGCTGCCGTTTACAGAGAATAGTTTTTGCTTCAGAAGCCGGTTTCGCACGCATTTGATTAGATGTGGCGCATCTGAAAAAACATAAACATTTCGTTCCTCACATGCAGGATTAACAAAATAGTTCTTTGTACCATTTAAAGCACCAGTTACACCAAAGTGCTTCCACATGGATCGATTGGTCGTGGCCCCGTCACACACAATCGCATCGACAAATGCGCCTGCATCTTCAAGAAGGAGTATTGCCTTCAATACAAGCTGGGACAACACAGTTCCTTTCGTAGGGCCGTGGCTTGCGAAAACAGCCACGGGTTGGGAGTAGCTCTCACCAAAAGAACGGAATGCAAACACGAGTCCATGATCGGCTAGCTGCTTCGGCTTCATTTCCGAAGTCTGCATGTCCAGAATAAGTCATTGTTTTGGAGTTCACCCGCAATTCTTTGCGGACGTTAATTTCATCGAAAACCAGAATTCCATGTCTTCGAAAAGAGTCTTTTGTTGAGAGCTTTTTTTTGAACGCAGTAAAAAAACGAGTGTCAAAACCACATTTCACACGCACCATGGAGAGGTATTTCCGTACTGTTGACACACACGGAAGGGGCAATACGTTGTTATCACGCAGAAAGGAGTAGCCTGACGGGCTACGAATGTGCAAGAGCAGGCAAAGTAGGAGCCACTCTTCGCTGTAGCGCCGATTCTTCTTGCTGGTGCACTTCGCAGCTGCTAAACATTCTTTAACAACAGTCGCTTCACCATCAGGAATGTTTAAACCTCTGAGCTTCTCATCAAGGGACTCTTCCGACATTGTCGACGGCTTTTCCTGGCAGGACTTAAGTTGGGATGTCAAAGAACCAACTTTCTTCTTAAGACGATCAACAGACTTCTTTAATGAATACTGCGCTTTTCTGAAAGTCACCACATCAGTCTTTCGAATACTCGACAATCGGAAATATCGCATAGGCCGCTTTTGTTTCTCCTTGTCTAGTCTGCGCTTCTCGTGAAGACGAAGTGTGGTTTGAAGGCTCTGACATCGTTGGCATGAAGCTGCGTCCGACTGCAGCAGAAGGACACATTGGTTGTGTCTCCAGCGGCTTGTTACATCAACATAAGCGCTGGAAGGCTGTGCGTTCGGATATTCTTTAGAGTAAGGCCCTCCACTGCATACATAAGCGAACGTTGTGCACAAGGAAAATCAGCGTCTCAATATCGGCTTTGTTGCGTATATTTCCATGAAATCCGAGGTGCTCTTTTGCTATTCGCCTGCCCAAAAACGCGATGTTGACATTCAGCGCCTCATCGAAGCTCACAACTTTTCTTGGATATATGTGATTAACAGGAGCGGCATGGTAGTTGTATCCTTCGACTTCTGCAGCCATTCCCACAGCACAAGACGTATTCGCGGCCACGAATGCAGCGTTAGACACGTGCATCTCTGAAAACACTACCGTTTTCTGGCCATCGATATCTATTTTATGATGTGCCCAAGCTGCAGTTGGCAGAGTGATGGATTCAGAGTTTTTAAAGATATCACCAGTACCTGGTTCTGCATCTGGCTCGGACACGGTGGCCTCGGTGTTGCAGTTGGCAGTGGTGACACAGGAAACTGAGATCGCTTCGGCAATTCCGGAGAGGGCGGTATCACTGTCGGTGGCTCGACTATCCAGCGATGACTCCTCGATGGCAGGAGTGGAGCTTGATGAATCTCCACCACCAACACAGCGTTTCTTGGCGGGAAGGCAAACACGGGTCGCAGGTGCTTTTCTTTTCTTCACAGTCTTGGTTAGGTGGCTCGGGCATCCAGGAAATATTGTTGGGATGGCGTCTTTTGCCAAGGCCGCCTTCCTCGGCGCACTCACGAGAACGTTTCCTTTATATAGCGCTTCCCATGATTTGGTGACAAATCGCGCATCAAAATGTTTTTCACAAACAAAATCTGTTGTTTGCAACTCGCGATCCTTCCGTGGTATAGCATGTCGCCACACTTTCAAGCGGTCACTATCCTTCGGAGCAGCGAAAAGGAAACTTTCTCCGTGCACGATTTGTAGCCCGACTTGCATCGCGGCACAAAGCACTTCTTGCCCATCTGCACAATATAAGTTCTGTAAATAAGGACACGAACAAGGATACGCTATTTCAAATAGGCTAGCATTTGGGTGGCAGGCGTTTCGACTGGCGAACGTATGTGTACGAATGGGGCCTCGTCTGGTTTGGCGTGTTAGTTTTAACGGGTCAGACAGTGACGTCACGAAATATGGTGTCACTCTAAATTCCTGTCATTCCTGAAAGAAGAAACTGGAAAGCAAATAGGTAGGACGCTGAAAAGGAAACCAGCACGACCATTTCACCTTTGTGCACCCAGAGCAGGGCACAAAGTTCTACTTCTGCTACTGCAACAAACAGCATGTCTGTGACGAATAACGAGAGGCAGTCGGAATGGAACATGATGAGTGATGATGGATCGGTCGTTAAACGGACGTCAACCTTAATTACCACGCGCCAGCCAGCACGTGTAAACGTAGCAAAGGCGGCTGCTTGAATCCATCCGATATGGTGCATGCACAACGACAACCCAGGGGAGGAATTTATAACCTACCATTGTCAAATGTGTCGCTTTCTTCTGACAACCATCATTTAGGGAAACGTCAACCCCATGCCGCACCCCTCGCCCCCGCTTTCTTTTTCAGGGAATACCTTTTTCTTTTTTACTAACCCCGTTCGTCCAGGTGGCCTCACCCAATTTGCCACGGTGGCTTTATTTGTGCACGAGCTAAAATATTTTTGAAATTCGTGTTCACCTGTCAACTCATTATCGCTGTTCGCAGAAGCTATATTTCCTATGTGTTTCCATCTGTTGGCTACCGCCACTGAATTTTCTTGATGTTGTGCATTTACTTTCAAATCAGAGTGATATATGCGGCTACTGTGATAAAAAACGAACGGCCAGCAGGTGAGGAGTTGTCGCAAATGCAGCTTTGTAAGCGACGCGGCCCCCGTTGAAGCGGCTGACCCGAGGCCTCGATACACGCAGCGCGCCTGTCGGAAAAAATGCGAAGCGCGTCTCCGTGTTCGGCGGGGGAGGCTGCGCGGCGGAGGCGGAGCGTCGGTACACCTAACCTATTCTAACACCGTGCCTCCCACCAATCCTTCAGTCCACCCGTCCCGTACCCCAAAG
>JALIZH010014167.1:0-79505 GCA_030522465.1 Rhipicephalus appendiculatus | reverse complement strand
GCTGCTGATCAACAGGCACACTGCCCTCCTAATACAGACCTTCTTCCATCAATTCCCCTTCCACCTCTACCCCTAAACACACTCCGTGCCCATAAAAATGTTCTCCGGCAGATACACGCGCTCTTATCCCACCGTGTATCTACTCTCTCGCCCTTCACCTTACTAGGGTGGGGGGAAGTCGTGCTTAGGAGGCTTCGGGCAGCGTTGGCCCTTACACAAGCTGTTATCTCAACATGGAACTGGTCGCATTTACCAGTGGGTGCTACATGCCCGCACTCTTCTGTTCCGGTGATGGAAGAAGATGCATACCATCTTAAATGGACATATGGAACGAGGGTTACAGTCAAAACACCCCCCGTCATCTCCTGCAAGCCGGCTTTCGCTACAGTGACACAAACAGTTATGACCAATGGTTACATGACAACACATTCTACAAGACACTGCCTCACTTCATACACAACACCGGCCTAACGGCGCACGTTTATTACAAATATACACAGCAAATATGTCTTAAGTGTAAGTCTATGTCGCAAATAAAAAAAAAGAAGACGATCGTGAAAGCGCTCTCGCCCGCGAGAGGCAAAGCGGCAACGCCGACAACAAGCTGCTACTCCGGTGGAGAAAGCGCCGCATGCGCCGGCTCAATGTCTACGCAGACAGCAAGCTACCCCGGGGGGAGAGCTTGGGAACCAGCGGCAAAACGGCAACGCCGACAACAAGCTGCTACCCCGGTGTTGAGGGTGCGGAAAGCGGCTGCTCAACGGCCAAAAAACACAGTGTATATACTGTGCACACGCGTTGTCACTCATTTACATTCGCGAGGGGGGCAATGTCACGGGTGATTTACGGTAAGAACAATCCCCAGTGCTTCGCCCACACGTCATGATTGACTTCGTGGAGATGCGTAGTTTTTTTCTGCAAGCGACAGCATGCAAAGCCAATCTGAGGTCGGAAGCGGCGAAGACAGCCCTGCTCATCAGCGTGGCGGGGGAGGAAGCCTTGGACGTCTTCAACAATTTTAAGGCGAGAGCCTTTAATTTCTCAAAGTCACGTCCGTCCGGCGTCCGTCCGTCCGTCCGTCTGTTCGTCGGTCCGTTCGTCGGTCCGTAAGTACGTGTCCTTCCGTCCGTCCATCTGTCCGTCTATCCGTGTCCGTCCGTCCGCCCGTCCTTCCGTCCGTCCGTCCGTCCGCCCGTCTGTCCGTGCCGTTCTGCGAGCGCTGGCACGGAGCCAGGTGGCCGCCGGGGAGCGCAAACGGACGCCGGTCGCGTCGGACTCTACAGCGCTCGCGCTTTGCTTGCGTAGCGTCGCTGTGCCCAGCGTTTGGAATCATTCTGACCGACCCCGTCTCAATGGACACAGGCGTTCGCGGAACACACTTTGGAATTTACAAAGGGTCCGTCAATCTAAGCGCTGGAAAGCGGATGGCGTTTGTACGATGCGCAAAGCCCGAGAAAATACGAACGCATGCGAACGGAGGAAGATTAGTCTCGCGTCTCGGTGCGGTTCGCGGTAAAAAATTAGAGAAGAAAACACGCACACATTCGGTTTGAGTGTTATTCCACTGAGAGTCTAAAAGAGAAAAATACGTGGTACAGTCAGTCGAATGGCCACACGCTTTGGCCGTAAACACTTTGGAATCTACAAAGTGTCCTTAAATTTTTGTCTTCAGCGGAGAAGGAAGACAACACCGTTATCGTCAAATTTCATTTTGCTGCATGGAGCAAAAAATTAAATCCACGAGCGATACGTTTTTCGCTCCCGTAGTCAAGGTGAGGCGGATGACAACCTTCGAAAAGTTTGTCATCCTATTCAAGGCGGCAGAAATCTCAGCTCGTCAAAATGAATTCTGGCAGAAAACATAGAATAACTCAATATGAACCCTGTCACAGCCAGCGGAGCACTCTTAGAGGGTTCAGGCACAACCTAAAATGAAACCGTTCCAACTGAAGGCATGCCTTCAGACGCTCCCCGCCGTACGGCAAATTATGCTACTTGTGTTATGGGCGAAACCACTTCGCGTCTTGTTTCAGGGAGAAAGAGCGCGTGTATTAAGTGCAACATCAGAACGACGACTTCAAAGTACTGAACGTCGCTAGCAGCAGCGCAAGCAGAGAACGAGAGGAGGAGGAGGGAGAAACTTTATTCAGAAAAAAAAATAATAAATTCAGGCAGTTTGGTCGGGCCCTCAGTTCAGGGCTCCGCTGGCACGAGCGGCTCGCGGGGCCTGGTCAAGCAGAGCTATTTGGTTCTGCTACTGGCGTGTGAACGCGTGCATTGGCGGCAAGTACGTCGCCTTCAAGGTGGACACAAGATCGCCGGCAAACGTTTAGCCACTTTCAATGTTTCGCAAGCTCAATGTCCAGTCTGATGCCCAGTAGCGCCTTTCTGAGATCCTACGGTGGCAACATGATCAAGCATATTGGGAAGTTTTCAGCACTCATTGAGATTGGCGACCGCAAGGCGTGCGCAGAATTTTGGTCTGTCTTTCTGTCTGTCACACGATTCAGCCACCCGGCCAAAGCGGAAGCACTTGCTGAACGCCCAGCCATCTTGAACTGGTAGCTGCGTTTATACTTGTGAACATTCTCGATCAAAAACAAATATTATGCATATCTGAGGCGCAACATCAATGCGTAAGTATTAGGTGGTGTGTTCCTTTACTAGGAAATACATAGATACGTAATTCTAAAGAACCTAATGTTTCTTAGGCTGCGCTGAAAATGCGATGCTATGCAGGAAAAAGCCCTCTGCCGACGATCTGGTACTGCCACCTGGCAGTCGCCCTGGGTTCTGCACAAGCTCATGTTTCCCGACGCCACTGCCAGATGGCGTCCATATCTCACGCAGCGCCTCCTCTATTTTATAAATGCCAGCTATCGTCTTTCGACGACATTTGCTGCGAAGCATTCCCAGGATTTGGAGACATTCGTACGTGGCGCCATCTCTCGGCGGCAGCAACCGCATGCTGCCATAACTGAATGGGAAATAGGCGAAAAAAATCATATCTTTTGAAATAAGCTAGTTATCAAAAACGACTCCGGGATCTATACAGGAGAGACCTACTGGAACAATGTGGCAAAATTCCAGTATCGCACTACAAAACCTGTGGCTTCCCTAGACAATTGAACACCCCCATTGGAAATACATGGGACCTATTGTTAAATATTAAACACTCTGTGAAGCCACGCGGTTTGTAGTGCGACACTGTAATTTTGACAGAATGTTTAATTAAGTCTCTGCTTTGTAGAACCGGGAGTCGTTTTTGATAACTAGCTTCTTTCATGAGATATGATTTTTTTTTCGCCTACTTCCCATTCAGTTACGGCAGGCCGCCGCTGTCACCGACAAGAGAGGGCGCTACGTGCAAATGTCCCCAAATCCTGGTCATGCACGCAGATACGCGGCCAATTTTTTGTAGTAAAGAAGGACCACGGTGTTATCTTAGGCTTGGAAACTGGTGAAAAGCTTGGAATCGTACACCACTTTGTTGACCGCGTGACGACGAGCAACACCGAAGCAATTGTCAAGAATTTCTCACGTCTTTTCTATGGAACAGGGTGCGCCCCGCGCGAATACGATTCAGCTGCACAACGATACTGTGCCAGTCGTCCAGTCAGCTCGAAGGGTTCCCCCTGTCCGCGGGAGCGTCTCGGTACTTAACTGGACACAACAGAAAAGGAAGGCATCGTCCAGAAAGTCAGCAGCCCCACAGATTGGGCAAGCCCCCTTTTCATTGTTCTGAAGAACGACCGCAAATTGCAAGTCTGTATGGTCCTAAGAATCATCAACGAAAACATCAAGAGTGAACACTACCAAATGATGCGCGGAGAGGATATTGGGGCAGACTTGGCAGGCGCGAATTTTTTCCGCGTCTCGACTCAAATACGGTGTTTCATCAAATCACATTAGACTAACAATCATTGAAGATATGCACATTCCTTGAAAGACGTGGCGCAAGGTTAAAAACGAGAAGAACCAAGAAGAGACAGAAAGAACGCCAACTCACAACTAAGTTTACTTTTCTGAAGCATTCACAATATAAATGCTCTTGTAGGACATGCGCAGTACTATTTCACTCACTGCACATGCAGGAAAGAACAGACAAGGCATCAAAAGCAGATCACAACATGGTATCTGAGAAACAGCAAAAACAAATAGATCTTAATGTAAAAGCTTGAAAAAAAACTTGCGGACAGTTCGAACCACTGCGAGCGCGTAGAAAAAAACCAAAAATAAATTTTTACTTGCACTTTGTAACAAAGCCATCTAAGAAGCATCAAGATCCAACAGTTGGTATTCACTATTGTGCAACAAAACCGACGGCACGCTGACGCAAGAATCACCTTTCTTTCCGATTTGAAAGGCTTGCAGCACCTCTCGAGCCAGCGCATTCTTAATTTATAAAGCACGCTCCGTTAAATGGTCATTTGTACGGCGCCCTGTCTGGCCTATATAGACCTTGCCACAGCTCAGGGGGATTTCCTAAACAGTGCCCATGGCACAATGCAGAAAGGGCTTTGCGTGCTTCTTGTCGCACGCCGCCTTGGCACCTTTTGAAGAAATACGGGCACAGCGCATCGAAAGCTTATTCGGAGCTGAAAAGACCACTGGCACATGGTGCCGATTTGCAACCTTTATTGAGCTGTGGGAGATTTTGTGCATATACGGCACAACATATGCGATCTCTTTCTCTGTCCTATCAATGGCTCTGGCCTTCTGCGTTCCCCTTTCAGCTTCTGAGCCAACGTTTCGGACACACTGACAAAGACCGAGTAATGAAACCCGGCTGCAGTAAGCCGCGATAACTGAGAAGCAAAACTATCATACACTGTGTGCTCGCATGGCTCGGACAGCGCAGAACGAAAACACATTGTAGCTATAGCCCTCTTTACCGCCTTCGAATGCGCGGAATCATATGAAAGAAGTTCTTTTCTCGTTCTAGGGCTGAACTTCCAACACACATGACCCTCGCCCAGAGTCAAGTTAATGTCTAAGAACTGCCAGCTCTTGTCATCGGGCAGCTCTTTTCTATGTTATCGGAACAGGTTCAAAACCATATCTACATCTCTGGAGTACAAGGTAAAACCACGAGAAAATCGTCTACATATCTATACCTCCCGACAACTTTCTGTGGCAGCACAGCCAAAGCTACGTGGGCGGAGCTTCTGCACATGTGTTACTACGCCAAGTAGTCCGTTTGTGGAGATTTCGGTTTCGGAAGCGCATCTAACATGTACGTTTTCGCACGAACATCCAAGGTTTATGATATTATATTTGAAATAGTGTATTAAAAGATAGGTTATATGTAGCCTTAATCGAAAGCTATGACAAACCTTGAGATACTTATGAACGCAGCAGTGAAGGAAAAATACATGGAATCATTGCTCTGTTCTTCTGCGAATTCGAGCATAGCTAATCTGCCAGCGGTTCAAGCCCGCGTGTAAAGTGAGCACCATACAGTAATGCTTGCATTTGCTTGCTTGTATTTTTTTAAAGCAATAAAATGTTCTTTATTGCTAAGGAACACAGGAAGCGCAGCTTTATTGAAGCGGTCAGATTTATTTTTGAAAAAAAAAGGGGGGGGGGGGCAAGGCGCACGGCCGAGCAGGAACTGTGTGATAGGAAATTCAACGCAATGGCAAGAAACCATGTCTTAAATTTCGGTGAATACAGCGTCGGTATCGTCGTTTTCTTTCTTTTGGAGAAGCAACAACTTTCTGGAGACGCTCACGTTAATTTGTTTGCGGACGCGAAGTCATCGATTGGTCGCAGATATCTTGGCCACGACTGGTCACAGGCGGGCGTCTCACATTCTTAAGTCCACGGCCGTGGTAAATCCAAGCGGGTGAAACGCACTCCTTACTGGGCCAAGAACGCTGTTTTGGCAGTTAGCCGCATAATAGACATGAACGCGCCTGTTGCCCACGCGAAAGTTTTCACTTGTGATTTTATCCTCCAATATCGCTGTCATGTAAAAGCGCCAAGAACCGCTCCCGCCGTAGACGCCGACGTGTACAGTGTTGAAGTACGCGATCTTTAGCGTTATTGTATCAGCAATATCAGGCAACCGAAATACCCACCACGTATGGGACGCAATTTATGAAAAGGGTCATTGTTTTTACGCACAGTTTCCAATCTCAATATTGCTTTCAAGCAGCTGGTCTTGCTGAAGATGGACAGGTCGCCGGTGTCACTTTCAAGGCAGCTATCGCGATGAGAGACCCACTTGTGCTGACGGTATCACTCACACACAACTTCTTTCTCCGTGATAGAATATGCGGGGAACAAAATATTTGACGACGCACATCTGTCTTCTTTTCCTTCTGATGGATGAATACAGATCACCTAGCGAACGCGCACTCATGCATCCTTGCTCCCGACCCACGACGTGAACTTGCTGCAACCGAACGACGCCATCGCTGTTTACTGGGGCAGGAAAAAGGTGAAATGACGCCAGAAAACCAGAAAACTAGAAACAGCAAAAAAACGAAACTCCCGCACGGAATAAGTTTTCTTCATAACAATGCGAAGTATCTTGAGTATAATAACTACATCTTTTGTTTTTATGTTTCCTTTTATGCTACGTGGTATATAAAAGTTAGCGTTCGCGGACTACTTGCAGACGCGTAGTAAAAAAGTGCATAATTCGGCTCCGTAGCTTTGGCTGTGCTGCCACAGAAAGTTGTCGCGAGGTATAAGAATCTTTAGGACTTTGCCTGGGTCAACGGCACTTCCTAAAACACGGTCAATGGAGGCTAAAAAAATCCAACACAAAACAGGTGCAACGCAAGAGCCAATACATATACCCTTTCTTTGAATAAACAAATCATTATTAACTGAGGCGAAGGTGCTACCGAAGGTAAAATTCTAACAGTGACATAAAGTTGGTAACCGATACGCCAGAAGTATTGATAAACGTTGTGCCCCCCCTGAATGAAATCCCTTGCAGAAGATAAAAGTTCATTAAGGGGCACTGATTAAAAATGTCCAACGTCAGTGAAAAAGAGATAACTGATGTCACTTCTGCTTTTCCAAAAATCCACGAAGTCACAACAGTTTTTTGTTGCAAACGGATCTACAACCGCTAACGTATTTAAGTTTTTGAACAGATGGAGACTCACTTGCAGCTGCGAAGTACCGTTTTCCGTCACAGGTGACCTAAAAGACCAATTGACCAATTAAACTCAATTGACAATTGACGTTTTTTTTTGTTTTTTTTTTCAGCTTTTACATTAGGATCTGTTTATTTTGGCTGTTTCTCAGATGCCATGGTTGTGATCTGCTTTTGATGCTTTGTCTGTTCTATCCTGAACGTGCAGTGAGTGAAATAGAACTGCGAATGTCCTACAAGAGCCTTTATATTGTGAACGTTTCAGGAAAATAAACGTAGTTGTAAGTTTGCGTTCTTTCTGTCTCTTCTCGGTTCTTCTCATTTTTAACCTTGCGCCACGTCTTTCATGTAACGATGCACCAACTGGCCCAACATAGCGCACAGTTAATATGCACATTCACGGCGCCTTTCGATTGTTATCGCTTTCTTCGACTACCGTGATGTATAGCCTCAGCTAGCGAAGTGTTTCAAAAGGCCCTTGACGAGGTTTTTGATGGTCTTTCCGGTGTACGCGTGTACGTAGACGATGTGTTAATCTGGGAGGATCAGGGCCGATTACGATGAAAGGATACGCAGAGCATTAGAAGCAGCCGAAGAAGTAGTACTTGCCTTCAATGCGTCCAAATGTCGCTTCGACGTACAAGAAGTTCTCTTCTTGGGTGACATAATTAGCGAGAAGGGTATTAGGCCAAATCCTGATCTCGTTGACGGTCTTTTGAAATTACCAATACCTCAAGATAATTTGGCTGTTCAAAGGCTACTGGGAATCGTTAACTACTTCAGCAAGTACCTACTGTCACTCATGCAGCGTACGCCTACTTTACATTCCCTCATCAAACAAGGCGCCATCTTTGATTTTACATCAAACCACGAAAGTGAATGTCGGCATTTAAGCAATGGACCATTGCTTGCTATATTAACAGGGAAGCTGTTCTTAGTTGAGGCTTTCATGTCCGTGGTCGGCATAGAACTGATCGCGTGACCTTGTATTGTGGCGAGAGAGAGCCTTGGTGGGAAGGAGAAGGCTGCGCCGTGCTGATAGAGACGAGGGCTTGCTGCGAGAGGTGAGGGAGGCGCAGTGGAGTGTAAGATAGGGTGTCAGTTTCAGTGTTCAGGAGTTTGTGCTTTCAAGATGGCGAACATTTCTCATTCTCCTGAAAAAGAAGCCGCCGGACGTGAGCATAAGCGAACGCTGACGCGAAAACGGGCATGCCATCTTCAAGTCAACCACGATGCGCGAAGCAAGAGAGGCCGAAGCTCAGCGCCAACGAATGGAAGGCTTAAAAATATAGAAGTACGATATAGCCCGATAAAGGACGGGCATAAACTTTGCTGTTTCCACAGTGTTCTCGAAGGGAAACTGGCTGGATTTTTTTTATCCGAGTCAGGAGACAAAAGCAAGTGCAGATGCCTCTCAGAGTGGTGCCGGTTCCGCGCTTCTGCAAGGTCATGGGAACTGCTGGCAGCCTATGCATCGAGAGGTTTAACGGAATCGGAGCGAACATATTCGCAGATTGAAAAAAAGAGACGTTGGCTTTAGTGTTCCGTTGTGAAAAATTAAATCATTTTGTTTATGGCCGCGCCCTCATCCTCGAGAATGATCACAGTCCGCTGATAGACATCAAAGAAAGGCATAAGTGATATGCCACCCAGAGTGCTACGACGTTTCTTGAGATTGGTGAAATATGATAACACGCTGTCATTTATTCCTGGCAGACAGATGGCCCTTGCTGATATGCTGCCCGTTCACATTCCTGGACTCAAGGCAGCTGCATACACGAGCGACGTCAAGATCCATGCCGTCACGATTGTATCAGTGCTCGTAAGTGAAATGAGAGCTAGAAATTTCACAGGTAACAGCTGTTGATCCCCATCTTGGCACAGTGCTAACAAAGCTTGCAAAGGGAGAACCTGTCGGTGGTCCCCTGAAACCAGTGGCCGCCAAGATGTCCGTAGCAAACGGCATACTATTACTATTGAGAGCGACGAAAGTGGTGTTACCGACGTGCATGTGCAGCGATATGTTGAAACGGATCCCCGAAGGCCATCTGGACCAAGCAAAGTGTAAAGGAAATGGTTTATTGGCCGAACATAAACTCATTCAGTTCTTGATCAAAAGATGTCCATCTTGCCAAATATGTGCTTATAAGCAGCCGTATCGTAGCCTTTAATCATGCAACCGACGCCCACTCAGCTATGGTACTGTATTCGTGTCGATCTCCTTCGGTACTCTGGAAGGCACTATATGGCGCCTATGACTCGACGTCCAATTTCCCCGAGGTGGTGCTACCGCCCGAAACAACAGAGGGCTGCCATCGATAGACTGGGCTGTTATCGATAGACTGAGTGCAATAGTTTCAGGGTACGGTATACCTGCCGAAGTTTCTACCGACAACGGCCGGCAGCTTCGCAGTTTGTGGTGGGAATCGTTGCGCATGCAATCGGACGAACACAGGAAGAAAAAAAAATCCAGGCCATCTCCCCGAAGTGAATGCTGATGAGTGGGGCGAAGCTCCAACGCTTATCGGTAAAACCGTGAAACATTCGCCGACACATCATGTAAAGACGTGACACATAATGATGCATAATGATATTTTACTTTACGGACCACAAAGAAGGGTTGTTCCCAATGAGCTATGTGACCCGTTTCCCTTTCAAGATTACAGTTTTGTGGTCAGTGAAGTACGTGGCGAGGGGATCTTGAATTATAGGATGCAATGCAAAGTTGGAGAAGGCAAGGTCCCTCTGATTGTGGTGGGACGATTACAGTCGCACCAGCTGCACCAAAGATCGTAACGGGACATCATGTGTGGGACTAGCCACGCCGCTGCTTTTGCCTCTGGGGTGCTCAGGATGAGTAGCTGCGTGGAGATGTTCGCTGACTGAGCTCCCGGCGAAGATGGTGGCGCGCCATCTAGCAGGCGCCCTTTCAGTTATAGCACAGCTGATGACGCTGACATGATGACAGCGTCATCGTCATCGCACTAGAGTACATGGCGCAAGGGACATAGCCCCGGCTAGAAGAGCTTCGCCCCTAAAACGAGTAGACGGAAAGAGCGCGGACTATCAACTGACTTTATTCATTTCGTCGCTGCACGTATATGCATTTTTCACACGTCCTAAATGAATAGAAATAGTAGAGGGGTGTGGCAGAAAGGAAGAGGAAACAAATCTCAAGATTACCTCACGTAATCTTGACGTAAAAGCTGCGCAGAAAATTGCTTTCGGCGCTATACAGAGCCACAGATGTGTCACTTACACAGTTGTCGCCCATTTCCTTAATATAAAAAGCTTCTAACCGCTCACGCCCTACTCTCTCCTTGCTCCTGCTTAGAATTTTTACCTCTTAAAGACCCCATGCATGAGTTGCAATGAGCGGGCAAGTTCGCTCCTTCTCTTGTAATCGACGCAGCATGCTCCCCTACGCGTTCATTCACGCAGCACCCTGTTTGTCCCACGTACGAACGTCCGCACGTGAGCGGGATTAGGTACACCACTCCTTTGGCACATTTCAAGAACGTTTCGGCATTCTTTTTACCGCAGCCGCTTCGTCATTGTCCGTTCCCGCAGACCCTTCGGCATAAACCGGCGAGCTTTTCTGGCGCAGAAAAAAACCACTTGGACGCCATGCCTGTCTGCCACTTTTTAGATGCGAAGCATCTTATGAACGAGCTCTGTCCCCCGTTTGTCCGCCGTGGCCAGATGACGATGACGCTGCCATCGCGGCCCAGCACATGCAAGTTAACCATTATACGCCATGACGATCACGATGAGGCCGATGACGATGAAGAATAAGCGTGTTCCAGACCACACATTATCTTTCTGCCATCACGGCACAGCACATGCAAGGTACCCACTATACGTCACGACGATGACAATGACGCTGATGACGATGAAGAATAAGAGCGTTCCAGACCACACATTCTCTTTCTGCCATCACGGCACAGCACATGCAAGGTACCCACTATACGTCATGACGATGACAATGACGCTGATGACGATGAAGAATAAGCGCGTTCCAGACCACAAGTTCTCTTTCTGCGATGCATGAAAACGATCGTGGACGCGCTCTCGCCCGCGAAAGGCAAAGCGGCAACGCCGACGACAACGGCAAAAAACACAGTGCATGTGCTGTACACCCTGTATATACTGTACACACGCGTTGTCACTCATTTACATGAGCGAGTGGGCAATGTCACGGGTGATTGACGGTAAGAACGATCCCGAGTGATTCGCATACTACTCAGGGTTCCCTTACGGGGAGATGTGTGCAATTTTAACACGAAAACGTTTTATGCCGGGGTCCACCACGGCTCCTCTGACGTATTTCCGTCACGGATATGACGTTGTAAATTATAAACAAACATATTGAGATCAAAGAAAAATTAGAAGAAGTTCCGTCGCCGGGCATCGAACCTGCGACCTTTCGCTCCGCAGCGCGCGGCGCGAAACCACTCGGCAACGGGAGTGACGTACCTGAGCTTGCTAACGGTAAGCTATTTATATACACTATATACCGTTGGCGGTCCTCAGAGCTCACCGACTTCAGCGCGTTTTCGTCATCGCTAGCGAGATGGCGCGAAGGTGGCACGGAGTGCGCGCTCTCAAGGTCGTCGCGCCTCTCGCTCCGATGAGCGCGCGCCTCCACGGGGCGTAGTCGCTCGTGCGCGCGCGCTTATCTCCTGATCGGGGCATTGCGGCGCCTTGTACGTCGTGCTTCCAGCGCAAGTTTGCTTTGAAGTTACAGTGGTTAAAGAGTGCGCCAAGGTAGCTTCGCTCGCCGCAGTGGCCGCGTTTATGAAAGGAGCGTGCTACTCACACACGAAGTAAGGATTGTGGCAGTTGTTCGCGCTCGTCTTGTGTATGCTTGTGCGTTCGTTTCGTGCGTCTTCGTGTTAGAGCCGCTGCCTTTAAGTATCGAGCTGTGACAGTCCGCGCTCGTCTTTTGTATGCTCATTTCGTGCGTCCTTTCTGCTTGAGGTGCGCGCTGCATGTTTCGAGCTGCTTGCCGTTCTTCGCATGACATTACAATTTGTTGCTATAGCATTCATTTCTTTGATCTGGTGGCGAAGCAATGCACAATGAACGCTCAACTACTTCTGTGAAGAAACGTTTCACTTTAGTGTTATACCGATTCCCTTGACAGAGGGATCAGCCATGTTTTTTTTTTTTCAAGCGGCAGACAAACGCATGCCGAAACCTGCCCCGCCATTATGTAAGCACTATAAATTTCAGGGAAAGCATGCAAGGAAAAAAAAACCCGGAAAAGGGTAGAATGAAAGCGACAGACAAAGCGCTGACTAACAGCTGACTTTGTTTGCTAAACATGTTATTTCCGGCAGAATGCTTGAAACCTGAAGATAGAACATATTCCAAGGTTCGACGGAACGCCGTCTGGTGAGGGGCATACATTTCTTGTGAATAAACGAACACTCGCCAAAGCTGGAACGAACAAAGAATTTCTGACGTTTCGAGACCCCAATGGGTCTCTTCTTCACAAACAAGCAAATGAGGTAGGGCCGTGCCTTTATATGCGTAGTAAATGCCGCAGCGATACGGTGTAAGTACCAGGTAGATTTCCACGTGTCCGATAAAGTGTATGGGATGGCGACTGGACTATTAATGATTCCAAAAGAAGGCGGGATGACAGTGATTTTTCCGTGTCGCCGACGGTCGCTGAATTCCAATCAATGTGTTAAGATTATGTTCAGCTAGTGCTTTGGAGGCGGCATCTCCCTTAGCTACGTCATTTTGGTGCTGCTTGTTACGCCGTTTGAAGTTGCCTCTTTCTCCTATGTATGATGCGCGGCAGTCTTGACATGGTATCTTATATAGCACTCCAGTGTAGTGTTCACGTTCCGATGGGTCCTTAACGTGGACCAGCTGGCTTCTTAACTTCTGAGAATGCACGTTTACGACTTGTACGTCACAGCTCTTGAAAATTTTTGCAAGGGTTTTTTTGCAGGTTAGCTCAATAGGTAGAACGACCGCTCCGAAAGGCGTTGGTCCCGGGTTTGAACCCCGGACCAGGACAAATTTTTCCGCAACAAAGAAGCTTTTCTTTCTGAGAAATTCGTATGGATTTCCTTGACGCTTCGAGCTACAAATGGGTGGTTGTGTATTTTCCCTTTCTTAACCCTTCCGCCACCTTGCGGGTTTCCGTAGAATTGATTTTCAATATTAATGAGAACTAACAGACAACGATGCCAAAAAAAGTATAGGGGATGTTATTAGAAGTAATGTAAATGTGAAGAAAGAAAAAGTGGACGAGAAGATCACTTGCCACCGGCATTATATATATATATATATATATATATATATATATATATATATATATATATATATATATATATATATACACATAGTCAGGAAATGAAGGAGCACATTTACGAAAATTGAATATTTTTTGCTGGTTTACGTTTTGGCTGTGGCACGGCCTTCGTCAAATTATCATTTCCAACCACTCTTAATGCATATGACTAGTAACAAATCTAAATCCACACATTCAAAAAATACCCCTCTGAATAGTTGGTTTTTACAACTACCAATATTATTTAAATTGCACTGCTTCATATTATCACATTTTCACGAAGCATAGAACTACGATGCTGTTATGTCTTCTGTAATTTTTATACGTACGAATATGATGCTCTATGTAGTAATACTATTTTTTGCACAAGTGTATATTGTCGCGGTGCAACGCGAACAAAACACAAGGACACCTTGAGGCAGCGAAAACGACGTGTTCGAACCAGCTAAACAGGAAAGGACCGTCTTCGTCTATAAATATCCACAGGCCCCACTACGGTGTTCGTTAATTCCCCCCCCATCGTCGTCTTCGTCCACATGTAGTATACACGCGTCATTTGCCTCTCTGTCAAAGAGCATCGCCCCGATACTAAATCAGTAATGCAGTTTCTTTTTTTTTGAGCAAAAGTCTCGCATAGTCACTCGCTGACATATGGTTTCATGCGCACTACGTGCACGAGTTCAGGACGATGCTGGCGACGCCTCGTACAGAAGCGACTGTCGGGAACGACTTCGTAGGTCACATCACTCAGACTCAGTCGTCGCAGTACTCGGTATGGTCCGAAGTATTGCCTTAACAGCTTTTCGGATAGTCCTCGTTTCCGTATGGGCGTCCAAACCCATACTCTGTCGCCGATTTGATAAAGCACTGTTCTACAGCGAGCATTGTAGCGGCCTGCATCGCAGTCTTGCTGCTGGTGGATCCGCAAGCGTGCAAGTTGTTTAGCTTCTTCCGCGCGTTCCGTGAACACATCGGCGTCCTGGTCAAAGTCGTCACATTCGTGCGGTAGCATAGCATCCAACATAGTGCGTACCTCCCGCCCGTGAACGAGGCTGAACGGAGTCATGCGAGTCGTTTCCCTGCTTGGCCGTGTTGTACGAAAACGTGATATAAGGCAAGATTTTGTCCCAATTTTTGTGTTCAACGTCTACGTGCATCGAAAGCATGTCTTCAATTCTTTTGTTTAAACGCTCTGTTAGCCCGTTAGTCTGCGGGTGGTAGGCGGTGGTCTTACGATGAGTTGTTCCCCTCAGCATCAAGACGTGATCCAAGAGAGCTGCCGTAAATGCGGTTCCTCTGTCTGTGATCACGACGGTTGGTGCACCGTGCCTCAGCACAACATTCTCGGTGAAAAATCGTGCCACGTCCGCTGCTGTTTCTCTCTGGGTAGCCTTTGTTTCGGCATAACGGGTAAGGTAATCAGTCGCGACGATAACCCAGCGGTTCCCTGCAGCAGAAGTAGGAAGTGGACCCAAAATATCCATTCCTATCTGGTCAAACGGTGTTCTTGGGACCTGAGTGGGTTGCAGCAAGCCAGCTGGTTTAGTTGGGGGTGACTTGCGTCTCTGGCAGTCGAGGCAAGTACGAACGTGGTGCTTCACGGCTGTGTTCAGTCTCGGCCAGTAGTACCTTTGCCGCACTCTGGCCAATGTTCGCGTGTAACCTAAGTGGCCAGAAGTCACCTCTTTGTGGCTTGCTTGAAGTACCTCGGTGCGAAAAGCTGCCGGAACGACGAGCCAAATAGGTGGATCCGGTCGACGAAAAGTTTCTTTTGTATAGTACTCTGCCCCGTAAACAAAACGATGACAACACTCTTGCGAAAACCCTTGGTGCTTTCTGGGATTTACCGTCTAAATAATCAATTAGGCCAAGTAGCTCAGAGTCGTCATGTTGTTGCTGCGCAATGGCGGTTGTGTCGAGAACACCAAGGAATGCTGTTGCCGCCTCATCGGGTAGAGCAGCCGACTCAATGGGTGAGCGGGACAGACAGTCAGCATCCATATGTCGCTTCCCCGACTTGTGCACGACCGTCATGTCGAACTCTTGTAGCCTCAGACTCCAACGCGCTAATCGCCCGGTAGGATCTTTAAGATTGGTCAACCAACACAGTGAATGGTGATCGCTAATAACTTTGAAGGGGCGGCCATACAAATACGGGCGAAATTTCGTAACCGCCCATACCGCGGCGAGGCATTCGTAGGGGCTCCCTCGTCAAGGTGGGCCAGCACAGGAGGCGTTTGTAGTCGCTGGCGCAGATCATTAAAAGCAGCTTCTTGTTCGTTGTTCCACTCAAAGGCAACGTCTTCTCTCTTGAGGTGAGTTAACGGTGACGCAATCCGTGCGAAGTCCGCGATAAACCGCCGATAATATGCACATAGGCCCAGAAAGCGCCCGACCGCTTTCTCATCGGTCGGTACAGGGAACTGTGCAACGGCTGCAACTTTTTCACGGTCTGGACGAACGCCTGCGTGGCTGACTGCGTGTCCAAAAAACTGCAGTTCTTGAAAGCAAAAGTGGCACATCTCTGGCTGCAATGTCAGGCCCGCGGACCGTATGGCTCATAAAACCACTTCAAGCCTTTCAAGGTGCTCGTTAAATGCTGCGGAAAACACTATGACATCGTCGAGATAGACTAGGCAGGTTTTCCACTTCAACCCAGAAAGCACAGTATCCATAAGCCTTTGAAAGGTAGCAGGCGCGAGCACAAACCGAAGGGCAAGACTTTAAATTCATACAAGCCGTCTGGCGTCAGCAAAGCGGTTTTCTCGCGGTCTCTCGGGTCGACCTCGATTTGCCAATATCCACTTCTGAAATCCATCAAAGAAAAGTAACGAGCATGTCGAAGTCTGTCGAGTGTGTCATCTATACGGGGGTGTGGATACACATCTTTCTTGGTAACCTGATTTAACTTCCTGTAATCCACACAAATGCGCAGGTTGCCGTCCTTTTATTGCGATAGCAATTATATGGACACTCTCGGCTGGTTTTCGTCGTCGGCGTCCGCGTTGGCGTCATTTGCCGTATATGTATATGTATCTATATATTTATAAAAACCGCAAAGAAAAATAATTCAGAAAAATGTTTCCGACGCACGGCATCGAACCAGGGACCTCTCGCTCTTCAGCGCGCGGCGCTAACCATTCAGCCATGAAGGCGAACGTCCTTTAACGTTCAAACGGCGAGCTATTTATATACAGCGAGTTTTCAGCGTGTTTTCAGCATTACCAGCGAGATGGCGCAAAGGCCGCGCTCGGTGGGGCTTAGCTGCCCCGTTCGTCGCGACGCGCGCTCTCCTCCGGCGCGCACTTTACCCGAAAAGGGGGGGGGGGGGGGGGGTAGATGCCCGTGCGCGCGTGCGCTTATCTCGCGGTGGCGGAGAATGGGGCTTAGGCGGAACGATAGCGTTGTAGTTACCGGGCGCGCGAAGGTCACATCGCTCGCTGCATTCCCCCCCCCCCCCCCGTTTGCGAAAAGAGCACGCTTTTCAAACACAGCGAAGTAACAACTATGACACTTGTTAGTTCGCGCTCGTCTGCACCTCTAGAATACGTTTCGTGCGTGGTTTTTGGTTGAGCAGCGCGTTAAGTGTCGAGCTGTGAATGTTTTTAGTTCGCTGTAGTCCTTTGCGTGTTGTTTTCGTGCGTCATGTGTGCGTGAGCAGCGCGCTGCACGTTTCGACCTGCTTGCCAGTCGTCGCTTTACATTCCAATTTGTTGCTATCGCATTCATTGCTTCGCCTTGTGGCGAAACTGTGACTTTTTTCTTCACTAGGACCACAGGAGGTGCGCAGAGGCTCTTTGATGGCTGTATGACGCCATCTTCAAGCATTTTGTCTACCTGTTGTTGTATGGCTTCGCGTTCCTTTGGAGCCACGCGATAAGGGTTCTGGTGAATAGGTCTCGGCGTGTGTTCGGCAATTATCCGATGTTTGGTTAGAGGCGTACGGCCAACCCTTCATGTCGTCGAAAAGCAGTCGTGGAATTCGGCTAGTAGCTCATGGAGCCTCCGTCGCTCGTCCTTCGGCAAAGCAGTACTCACGTCAAGAACAGGGTGCCGGATCAAGTTGCTTTGGTGCTTCGTCGACTATCGACAAGCAGCCTTCAGCATCTACCACATCGTCAACGTAGGCGACGGCCCTTTGGAAGGTGCCGGCGCTCAGCACTGAAATTGGTCAGCAGCAAGTCCGTGCGTCCAGAAGTCACACTGACGATACTACGTGCGACGGCAATGCCGCGGGTAAAGAGGAGCGAGGTTATTTGGTCTGCAACTCCACCGTCAAACGGGGCATCACCTGCCACAGAAACAAGGGTGCATGACCTAGGAGGGAGGACCACATCGTCATCAGTAAGACGCAGAGTGTTATGTCTCGCCTCTGAGCAAGCAACCAACTTACGACCGTTGCAGAAGGTAACAAGACCGTCCGGGAAGTTGATGAGGGCGCCATATTCTCTTAAAAAATCCATGCCAATAATTAGATCATTGCAGCATGCGGCGAGAACGACGAACGACGCAACGAAAGGAGTACCTCCTATGTCAATTCTCGCTGTGCTTCGTCCGGTAGGCATCAATAATTGGCCGGCTGCCGTTCTTATATGAGGTCCCGTCCATGGCGTCTTTACTTTCTTCAGGCGGACGGCGAGGTCCTGACTTGTAATAGAAAAGTCGGCACCCGTGTCGACTAAGGCTGTCACTTTCTGACCGTCAAGAACAACAGTAAGGTCCGAGGTCACAATTCCGTCGCTCTCACGTCTTGTCGGCTTTACGGAGTCTGACAGTGGGACTAATGGTGGCTTTTTGACGTCATCCCGATGGCCTGCAACCTTACCCCCCGGAGGTCGCCGCGCTCAGTTTCCCCGTCGCGGGCTCGGTGACCGTCCATTAAGGCCAAACCTCATAAGCGCGAAAATGCACGCGACAGCGACGAGCGACGCTGTGATCGACGAAACGGGCCGTTCGCGCGACGTGTCGCCTGGTCATTTTCGCGCGATCGCTCGGTTTTTCAGATTTGGAAACCGTCGCCCATCGCCCGGAAGTGCTGGCACCAGAACAGGATGTACGTCAGTGACGTACTGCCGGTTGTCTCCGCGTGCGTATCGACGCGCTCAAAATCATGGCCAACGGCGACGAGCGCAACGCGTACAATGAATGTTTATGCACGTGCATATGAAAAAAAAAGGGCTGCAATGCAATAATAAACACCTTCCGTGCCATTATGCATCAACACATTTTATTTTACATTGCATACCGCTGACTACGCGGCACTTTTGGTACGAGTAGACGGCCTCATGCCAGCAACAGTGGAGTTCGCTCGCCAAAGCCGTCGCGTGAATGAGGTTTGCCCGCGCAAGCGACTGTTCGCGCGAAGACGATCCACGTCGCGTCGCTCGTCGCTGTCGCGTGCATTTTCGCGCTTATGGGGTTTGGCCTTTAAGGTCCGTGAAGGTGCGTCGGTGCGATGAAGGTAAATGCGCGGGATAGGGAGAGCGTGACCGACGTCCCAAACCCGGCTGGTGAGTAGGCATTGCCTCCTCGTCAGTGGTACGGCAGTCGTCGAAATGAGAACGGCGTACTTGAGGCCCCTGAAAAGAAGCGTCGTCGCGGCGTGGTATGTAATCGTCATTGGCGCGCCGACCGTCAAACCATGGTCGAAGAGGGCGAAACGAATCACCGCGATGCCAGCAGTGGCGGGAAATATGGCCTGCACCTCCGCAGTTAAGGGGGTATGGTAGGGTAAACCCCCCCAAAAAATCGAATTTGCAATTTTGACGGCGAAAAATCCACTGCACGCTGAGGAACAAACCTGTGGAAGACCGACGTCGAGCGGCCGCCAGGGGGCGGAAACTCCCTATACCTCCCATGTGACGCGCTCTCGCATGCTGATACGCAGCGGCAGCGCCGCTTTTACAACTGGCGGCTGCCGGGCATCCAACTAGAAATAAATCACAAACACAACATTTCTTTCATGATGTCACTGGTTCTGGTCACCAAATAGAAGGAAAGGGCGCAAAACCGAGGAGGGTTGCCGCGGAAGCTCTCCTTTCCCACTTCGCATGCAAGCGGAATGTGTTCGTGCCCTCTTTTAGGTCCGCTGGCCGCTTGGGCGACGTGACCATTCGTAAAATTTCGTTAACATTTTTTTTAAAATTTAGGTTGTGTGTTCTAAAGGGGCGAAACTTAAGCGGACCGATTGCTCAGTACGAAAAAGCTCGATCCACACAAATAAAATTAATTTTTTATAGCATGTTCCGTATAAAAAATGAAATAACAAACAGGCACGCGGGTATGAAGGAAGAAAACGTGATTCGACTGATCCATTCCTTCGTTATCAGCCACATTGCCTACGTAGCCGCCTACCACAACTGGTACGTCGCTGAAAAGAATAAAATCAACACACTCATCAGGAAAACATACAAGATCGCCCTGGGCCTCCCGGAATCGACGAGCACCGAGCTTTTCACTCAACTGGGTATCCATAACACCCTGGAAGAAATAGCCGAAGCACAACGCATTTCGCAGCTTGAACGCCTGACGACCACCACGACGGGAAGACAAATTATGAACAAGCTTGGCATAACTTACCACAACCAGCACGGCCAGAAAATTCAAATCCCCAACGAAATCAGGGACACCATTACGGTGGCAAATATACCCCGAAACGTACACCCCGACTGCAACCGAGGCAGAAGAAAGGCAAGAGCGGAGGCTTTGCTTCGTTCCTTCGCCAGGGATAGGAATGCGCGCTTTGTCGACGCTGCCGAATATGCCGACGGCCATAAGTACACTGCCGTAGTGATCGACACAGACTCCAAAACCAGAATCGCATGCAGCGTACGCACGGAAAACTCAGAAATAGCGGAGGAAGTAGCCATCGCACTGGCCCTGACAGATCAGGAATGCGAAGTCGTCCTAAGTGACTCCCGAAACAGCAATAAAACACTACGCCAAAGGTCGAATTTCCAAGGAAGCCCTGGCCATTCTGACGAAAGCGGGCAGGCCCCAAATCGCCAGCTCGACCATCATATGGTTTCCCGCTCACGTCACCACGGAAGGTGACGCGCTCCCGAATCTAAACGAGACGGCTCACCTGACGGCGCGAGACATGACCCGCCGCGCCGAACAGGGTGACGCCTCTCACACAATAGGGAACACACCTCGCACAGAACGGGATAGGCTCACTAGCTATAATGAAATAACAAAAGCATATCTTAACTCCAGAAGGATATTCCCACCGCCAAGTCCCAAACTAAACAGGAGGCAGGCCGTCGCCTGGAGGCAGCTCCAGACGAACACCTTTCCTAACCCGTTCCACCTAAAACGTATATACCCGGACAAACATCAGGACGACACGTGCAAATTGTGCCAGGAAGGACCAGCAACACTCATACACATGTTGCGGGAGTGTAGTGTAATTATCCGAATGATGGCCGTTACTCAGGAGACCCTGTCGTCGAGGTGGGCCACCTCTCTGCGCAGCTCAGACCTCGGCATGCAAACGTGGGCAGTCCAGTAAGCCCGTGAGGCGGCGTTGAGGCAAGGCCTTGACGTTCCCCCGTGGGAGACCTAAGCCCGGGTGGCGTTAAAACTTGCCGGACGTTTAATAAAGTTGTATCCATCCATCCATCCAACAGGCATACGCGTAGTGTGAAAGTGTCAATCTATAAAAGCAGCTTTAATTCACGACTGAAATATGGACATAATGAGCAAACAGTGCAACCCTGAATATCCGAACCAATGCGAAAATTATCAACAATCACGAGCAGGACACGTCGTGTTTGACTCAATCACGTTTGTTATGACGGCGCACATATTTTTCTTACAGAATTTGACTACCAAACGAGGCAGAAGTTCATAGGAACAGAGAGACTTGAAGCGATGAGAGAGAGAGAGGCAAAGGAAAGGCAGGGAGGTTAACCAGGTTATACCCGGATTGCTACCCTACACGGGGGGAGGGGGGAAAGGGGAGGAAAAGAAGCGAGAAAGCAACAAGGAAAGAGACAACAGGTGATGCGCGCACACACATGTCAGCGTTCACCACGCACACTTAGACAGTCACAACTGGTACCAAGTGTTCGAGACCAGTTCCTCTGCGGTTCTCTAAAATGTTCAAAAAAGGCTTGCAAGGACTGGCTCAAAGGAATCCAGAACTTGCAGTGCGCATTGAGGTCGCGTGGCCCTCACTGCGCACTCATAAAGAGCCGGTGCAGAATGCCCCCCCAATGTACATCATCGTCCACAGATGGTTTCCATGACGAAAACCAACAAGTCCTCGCTTTGTTGAAGTCTCTCATGACCACGATGCGCACTCTCCTCAACGGCATGACAACTCCATCAGCTCGAAGCGATGAGAAGTTATTCAAGAAAGAACGTCGCTGAAAACAATGTTTCGGCAAGTTGAATGGTATTCGACAGGGCGGCAGCGTTGCTTTGACGAAGAAAAGTTCACTTGTCAAAACGATGGCTCCAGCGACATTTCCTCTAACGATTTCTAGAAGCATTCAGCTCCATCACATGCATTTCAGTGACAGTATTAGAAGTAAAGAACCACAAAGTTTCAAACTGGCTAAATGAATTTCATGAACAGGAAGGAGCCTAAAATTGCTTCACATCATTTGAGCTACATGCCAAAAGTAAAAGATGAAAAGCTATGTAGCGGAGCCAACACCCATTCAAGCCTTTCATTAAACCTATTTTGCTGACACCGGGTAGGGTGCCGTCTTGACCATTAGTCTAACGACACTGCGTTTATGTCAGTACAGTCAGGCTTGCAGAGAACTGGGTTTACTCATGTACAGCCGTCAGCACCTTTAACTCGAACGCTCGGACGCGTGGCCGCGGCTCGCTTGGACTGGGATCAGCGCCGCCAAGCGTTGAAAATGAAATGCTTGCTGCAGTTAACGATAGATTGGAGCGCGCGTCAGTTTCACTAGTAAATTTTTTGTTTCCAGTCTGCCTGACCGGCGGGTCGAATGCATTCACTTGGCATCCCGTTTTCGCCACGTTTCGCTCGTGGCTACGTTATCGCGCGCGCCTATGGCGTTCGTTGTCGTATACTTATCTCGACAATGAACCATTGCGTGCGACAGCTTACGCACCTTTTGAGTTTGAATTCGCAGTGGCTGCTCAAAAGAAATCACACGTATAAAAAGCAGAGTAAACGCACGTTCATGGCACGATCAAATCGTGGTTCTGGGACGTTAAACCCCAGATATTATTACACGCACAAATCTTGCGCTCCAAGACCACATCTTCCGTGCAGCGTAAACCGAACAGAAAGTCACACTCTAAATTGCGAGAACAGTTCAGTTCACGCTGTCTGAAAATTAATGAATCAGAACATGAACAACGCCACCGCATTTCAGATTTATTTATTGTTCGACATTTACAAACGCCATGAACGTGGGTTTGCTCTGCTTTTTTATACATGTGATTTCTTTTGAGCAGCAGCTGCGAATTCAAACTCGAAAGGTGCGTAAGCTGTCGCACGCAATGGTTCATTGTCGAGACAAGTATACGACAACGAACGCCATGGGTACGCGCGATAACGTAGCCACGAGGGAAACGTGGCGAAAACGGGATGCCAAGTGAATGCATTCGACCCGCCGGTCAGGCAGACTGGAAACAGAAATTTACTAGCGAAACCGACGCGCACTCCATCTATCGTTAACTGCAGCAAGCATATCATTTTCAACACTTGGCGGCGCTGACCTCAGTCCAAGCGAGCCGAGGCCACGCATCGGAGCGTTCGAGTTAAAGGTGCTGACGGCTGTACTCATGCAAAATTAATACCTGCTGAAATAACGGGCCCAAATACTTGCGCTCACCCGTTGCCACTAGGAAACCTGAAAAACCTTCCCGGAACTCGAAATCCCCGGGTTAACACACCGCAGAGCCGCGAAAAACATGTGACGCCCGATTTAGCCATCTTCGTCTTATGCATGGTTGACTTGCTCAGCGTAGCTCACTGCAGCTCCCGTTCTCTGCACGCCACGACTTTCTGTTTTATCTTTCCCGTACTTGGCACGCCAACCGAGCGAGATAACTGAGCGCGATCCAACTTGTGATATCGCTCAGCGAGTGGCAAGAAGGACCGGAGGGAAGCGCTACGAATTCAAGTCAACCACTTCCCGCGCTTCGCCTGATTCAAAATTCGCAAGATAAGAAACAAAACAAGCCAAATGAGCAAAAGAAGAGTTGTTTACAGTGAAATAAAATTTCTTTATTTGTAAAAACTCGCGAAAGCAAATAAATGCGAACATCCACATCAACCTCACTTCGTTCAACCAGATCTTAGGATGCCCGGCAACCGCTACGAGCGTGCATGTTCCTTGAAACCGAAACTAGCGCTGAGTTTCCGGGGCCTTGCGGCCGCCCCAAGCGGTTTAAATGCCGCGCCAAAGTGCGCCGCGCTCCCTGGCGTAAGCAGTACGCGCACATAATTTTTCTCAAATTTTCGGTTTTTATAAATTTCTCAACTTCAATGTACCTTTTCTCAAAAAGTATTGAATGGATTCCTATTAAAGTTTGCATGCATGTGCTACGACAAGTTGGCAGTAATCTGAACTTAAAAAATTCCGATTTTCTAAAAAGTAAAGCTGTAAAAAATTACACAGCAATGCGCACCCTCTGTGGCTTTGTGCGTGCAGTAATTTTTTTTTCGTTTACAAAAACTCCATAAAGGACGTCTTATTTTTTTAGTTCAGATATAACCTACATGTCTCAAGCATAACACGGCTTAATATCATTACATTCCTTTCAGTGGTTGCAGAGAAAAGGTACATTGAATAATTGAACCACTTTAAAATTTGGGAGTGGGCCACAGGAAGGATAGGCAACCCAGTCATAAAAAAGGGTGTCACGTGATAGCCAGTGGCATTCTTTGTGAGCACGTGAACTTTTATGTGAATACTTGCAGCCGTTTCTAAAATATTACAATTAAAACTGACATATACCATTTGCCCTACCATACCCCCCTTAAAACAAAGGACGGCCGGTCTACTGTGCGCCATGCGTCTGTTTTTCGGAGCTGTGGACGTCGGAACGTCTCGTCTTGTGACGATGTCCATGGGGTGGCTGTGGATGCCCGGTGATACGGCGGTAGGAGGGTTGGTCGCCTGAATGTCTCCTCTCCCGGCGGTGACCAAGTCGCTATTGGCGGCTGGCGGTACGGCGTCGGCGTTGGCATAGATAGCTGGTGGTGGACGTCGAACAGCGGCGGCGTAGCTCATAGGACGCTGCTGGGCATCAGGGTCAGCTGTCGAGAATGGTTTCCGGATTTCATCGCGCACGACTTCAACGACCGACGCCATGGGGGCTTCAACTACCGGAGACTGGAACTTCTGCAGTTCTTCCCGAACAATCTCCCTAATCGGGTCTCGCAAGGAGCTCTGATTCTCAAACGTCATGGCGGCGGCAGTGGTGGGGCGCTGTTGGACATGCGATCATACTGCCTGCCCCGTTGATGAAGGGCGCGCTCGATAGTTCTAGCTTCTTTGATAAATCAGCCACGGTACTTGGAGGGTTGCGCATAAGCCCGGCAAAAAGCTGCTCCTTCACACCGCGCATGAGGTAGCTCAGCTTCTTATCATCAGTCATGTTCGGGTCAGTTCGACGAAAAAGACGCGTCATATCTTCGGCGTACATCGCGACGGTTTCATTGGGTTTTTGAACCCGCAGCTCCAATAGCTGCTGAGCACGGTCCCGTCGATCGACGCTGGCAAAGGGATCGACGGACTGCTGTCGAAAGTCGCTCCATGTTGACAGACTGGCTTCTCTGTTCTCATACCAAGTACGAGCACTGGCGTCAAGGTAGAAATAGGCACGGGAGAGCGTTTGCTGATCAGACCACTGGTTGATCTTGGCAACATGCTCATAGTGTTCAAGCCAGTCGTTAACGTCTTCGTGGGCGCCACCACTAAAGCGATCGGGCACCAATGGTCGAAAGAGCGTTACCTGGGATGGGTTCCGTGGAAAGTTGCCCTGGGGCACTTGTTGCGGGCTTGCGTAGGCCATCGGTTGTGGTAAGCGGTGTCGGGGAGAAGGGTCCTGCGAGGGTGTGAGCCCTGGAGCGAGGCCTCGCAGTCGCCGACTGAACCGGTGAACAGGAGTTGCAATAGGTGACAATGCGTCCGGGCTGGATGAACGGCTCCCAGTGGGAGTGTGGAGCATCAGACAGGGTTGTGGTCCAGAACCTCCACGTGTCGCGGTGCAACGTGAACAAAACACAGGGACACCTTGAGGCAGCGAAAACGACGTGTTCAAACCAGCTGAACAGGAAAGACCGTCTTCGTCTATGAATATTCACAGGCCTTGCTTGCTTGCTTGCTTGCTTGCTTGCTTGCTTGCTTGCTCGTCTATGCTGGCTCTCACCCACTACGGGGGATTGGCCAAGAAGCCGGCGGTTAAACTAAGTGAAAAAAAGGGCTAGGCAGAGGAAAGGAAAATAATTTTTAAAATTAGAACATGGTGATTTCTCGAGAAACGAAAACCAATTTTAATAGCGAATAGAGATTAACAGTTTTTTTTTAAAAATATACTTCAAAGTTATCCCCAAATACATCATTCTTGAGTAGGTTAAATTAATGCCGATTAATAATGAAATCCTCAATTTGGTTTGCTTCGGGAAGAAAGTTGAGCAACGACTTAGCAAGGTAATGTCCTTGTGTCACTCAGGAATTCGCAGAGGGCCCCGCAGACGTTCCTGTTGCTGTATTACAATGAAGCAGCCCCAAAGGAATGAATATTTGGAGTACTTAGTGGTATTCCTATCTTTCTGAATAAAATTTCAAAGCACTTTTTTTCTTTGAATTTTAAAACGGCAACAGCTTATAGGAAATGGTCGATATTTTCAGGTTCGTTACAGGTAGAACACAGAGGGGATGGCACCAGACCAGACCTGTGTAACTAGAAATTAAGCGGTGGAATACGGCATCGTAATTTAGTGATGGAGACTTCCAGTTTACGCGTGGGACACCATTTATTATCCCATGCGACATGCAAGTGCGAAAATTCTGGGTTCGGTATGGTAACTTTTAATGAATCTTCAAGAAGAGAAAATTTCCTGAATCTCGCCGCTGTAAAATAAGCTGTAGGACGTATAACTGGCAAAATGGGACCATCAAGGGATATTCGCGCGAGTGAGTCAGCCATCTCATTTAGATATATACCGCGATGCCCTGGCACCCATATCAATCGCACTAGTCGCATGTATGCAGGGATTAATGCTTTGAATGTATTTAGTACTGCTGATTCGGACGACGAAGAGAGGGCTGAACACACGGATAACGAATCAGTCACTATAACAGCTGTCGAATAAGTTGCTGGAAGTTTTCGAATAGCTAGAATAATTGCCGTTAACTCCGCTTCAAATATGGGTGTATAATCTGGGAGGCGTAATGAATATGACCAGGATAATGATTGAGAAAAAATACCCACACCTGTTTTCTCATCACTCATAGATGCATCGGTTGCAATTACAGTATTAATTCCTAACTGTGAGAGGTGATTATCTAATAAGCCAATCAAATACATGGAGGGCAAATGTTTGGCATTCGTTGGAAAGATGTCATCAAATTCTATTTGCACTATCAGTAGCACTGAAAACTGGGCGAGTTGGTACGGATGCATGAATTTTGAACGACGCGAACACTTAGACGAAAAAATACGATAGAAACACACGAACAAAAGCGCCGACTCACAACTGAAGTTTATTGAATAGCGCACACCATATATATATATATACACACGTGGCTACACACAACGCAAAAGAACAAACAAAAAACCAAAGCATGTTACCCATCAAGGCACAAGATTTCCTTATCCTGTAGCGCGATTGCGGGACAGCTGATGCATGGATCATTTTTATTATGGATGTGCCATGCCTCGATTATTTCCCGAGTTGTCTTGTCATGATGTCTCGAAATGATATTTGTTAGGTTAAACTGAGGCACGCAGCCGCACTTCTGACAGTGCTGAGAAATGTGCGATAAACTATTAGAACGCAAATTAGCCTCATGCTCCTTTAATCTCACATTCACACATCTGCCTGTCTGGCCTATATACGCAGAGCCACAAGAGAACGGAAGATTGTAGACCACACTTGTGGCACAACCGATAGCCTGAGTCCTATGCTTGACACCACATCCTTCTTTCTTTTCTTTTTTGGCCTCCGCCTGTCTACGTACACGTTCGCAAATAGCCCCGAGATGCCATTTAAGGCATCTAGTAGATTTTGAACAAACAGCACTTGAGGTTTATATACTCTGGACCATTGCTCATTGAAAAAAAAACCCTGGATTCGGCAAAAAATACAAACTGCTGCCGCCTAAGAGGGGAATCATAAAATTTTAAACAAGTTTTAACTGTTAAAATACGGCATCTGCAAGCGAGAGTGGGTTTCGGAGCTACTTGATACAAAACGATGTTAGCTGTAAATTTTGGCACACCTAGACAACTGCGAATAGCTTCTCTCTCTAAAAGAATCAAGGGGTTAATCTTGTATGCTGGCTTACCAGAGAACAGTACACAGCCAAATTCAAGAATCGGGCGAACTTACATGCGGTAAATCATAATCAACGTATCTTTGCGTAGCCCGAAACGGAGCCGGCCAAGTCTACTTATCATCCCAACAGCGCGTGCAGCCTTAATTTTAACACGTTCAAGGTGTTTACGCCAGCTCAATTTTTCATCGTATAGTACACCCAGATATTTAATACAGTAAACTTGGGGAATTCTTTCTTGATGGTAATGAAGAGAAATATTAAGTGGCACATCCAAAGGAAATACTATTATGGAACTTTTGGTAACGCTTAATTTCATACAAATATTAACAAACCAGGTTTCTAATGTTGCTAAATATGACTGTAAAGTTGAATGGAGTAAATGTGTATCACAGTGAGACGCGAAAAATGCAATGTCATCTGCATATACATATACTTGTACCTTATCACACAGTGGTATTGAACTTAAAAAAATATTGAATAACACAGGCGAGAGAACAGAGCCTTGGGGAACTCCTCTCGTTTGACTGTACTTAGACGTAGAAACACCTCGTTGGGAGCAACAAAATTTTCTATCTTTTAAAAATTCGTACATCCAATTTGTTATATAATGCGAAAAGTTTAGATCTTTTAGGGCATTGATGAGTGAAACGTGCTCAACACTATCATACGCCTTGGCTAAATCAAAGGTTACAAAGCCGCATATTGTCGTCTATGCCGAGCGAGCTTAATACGAGCCTCTAAATCGACATGTGCACACCATATCGAGCAACCCGGTCTAAATCCAATCTGGCACGAGCTCAGTATTGCATTATCTGTTGCAAACTTCATAATTCTTATGTATAGTATTCTTTCTATTAATTTAATTACATGTGATGTTAGAGCGATTGGTCTGATGTTGTCTACCTGCATTCCCGCTCCTTGTTTTTTAAGAAGGGGAACTATTTTTTGCGAGTCTCCAATCAGGAGGAACCCAACTATTTCTAAGTGAGTGGTTGACGAGCTTAAGAAGATCTTCAGGAGAAATGTCGAATAATATTTTTAACATTCCTGAAGTAATGCCGTCTGGACCTGGAACTGTCTTCGGTAGAAGACCAACGACGTGCGCAAGTTCTTCCATATTTACTTCAATAAAATCATCCACATATGAAGGTTTTACGAACTTTAGTTGTAGCTGCGATGTGAATCTATTTTCCAAGCATGATGCAATTTCAGCTAATATATCTTCTAATTCTTTTGGGGATAGAATAACTGATTCAATGTTTACGGGCGCTGCAATAGCCTTACGATTACGCAGAAATCTAAATAGAGCTTTTTATTACCGCTCTTCGAAATAAAGTTATAACGTTTTTCTTCATAATCGTCTTTCGCTAATGATACCATTCTTTTAAACATAGCTTTAGCATACAAATAATTGCGCCAATTAGTAGGACTTTGGTTTATAAGGAACTTTTTCCACGCAGCTTTTCGGCGTCTATAATCTCTTGAACAATCCGAATTCCACCAGGCACACATAGAATGTCATTTCGTCGAAGATACAGTGAACTGTGATTTTGTTATGGTACGTTTTACAACTGATTAAAGACTCAAGGAAGACAATGTTGACTGTAAATTATTTTTAAATTTAGAGTAGTCTACAAAACTTTGCACCTGGTCATCTAACGTCACTAATGGAACTTTAACCTCAAATGCAAGCGGACGGTGATCACTATTCATAGCGGTGTCAAGCACAGTCCAAGACGAGACTGAAACATTTGCGCTAGCAAAAGTTAAATCTAAGACAGACCTTCGATTGACATCGAACAAACGTGGCAACTTTGGAAGTTAAACAGATAAAGTTGTTCGTGTTCCTCCAGTCCCATAATCGTTTTCCCGATGAGTCTGTGCGGAAACCCCACGACACGTGATGAGCGTTAGTCTCCCACAAACAGTATATTCTTTTTGCAGAAAGTCAGAGTAGTATCTAGAACACTTTCATCTCGTATTCCAGCTGGAAAATAGTTATTAACTATTGACAATGGTGCGCAGCCAGGAAAGTTTAATTCCAATACCAAAACTTCGTAATCAGGTGATATTGCTTTGTAAGCTATTTTCGCTCTATGGCAAAATTTGGATGAAATGAAAACGATTAACCCTCCACCACGTGAATTTCTGTCCAGTCGAAAACGCTGATAGTTTTTTAAATAAAAGTTTTGATCAGCTGACAACCAAGTTTCTTGTAACAGTACAACGTCAGGAGATTGCTGAGAAATGATGAATAATAAATCTGTAGCTGCAGAGAGGATTGAACGGCAGTTCCACTGAAGAACTCTAAGGCAGCCTATGGCGATGATAGGCACGCAGCGGAAATTGCTTGATCTAAAATACTCTCTTTCAGTAGGTCAGACCAATTCCCAGATTCCTTGACACACTTTTTTTGTTTTTGGGTTAGAAGAATTATAAAATTAGCGAGTAGGTGATATAGTGCGTTTTAGAATGCGAACATCCATGTCTACGTCCCGATTGCCCGTTGAATCTGAATCAGAGGTGTATTCTTGCTCTGTGGTTTGTGAATGGGAAGGCCCCGCTCCATTATTGATGGGGGGCATCTGTCTGATGCTCAGCTGGCTTATTGGTAGCAGCGCTAGGAGTTTGTAACCGCCTTGTTCAGTTCAGTTTCAGTTTCAGTTTATTTACATTCATATAAAACATACATGCTTGTCTCGGAAACACACATGCTTGTCTCGGAAACATACATGCATGTCTCGGAAACACCAGGCAACTGAGAAGCCATAATGTGATTCAGCGATTCGGACAGATTTAGTAGAAATTTTTCTAATACTTTTTCTACCGCCTTCTCTACCATAGCTGTAATGAACTGAGAAAATGATGCGAAGAGGCTGACGAGCTGTTACACCGGCATATCCCTGAGTCCTGCTTTGTACTTCTGCCAGAGCTTCTCTACGAGAGCATCGTCTCCTTTCAATGATTTCAATCACCTGAAGTTCTTTCGATCTCGCAGGGCAGTTATGATCATCAGCAGAGTGATTTGCTTTGCATAAACAACATGACTTATTGTCTGACTGACAATCCGCAGTGCTATGGTCGGACCCACATATGCAACAGCGAGTGTCCGAACAACAACCATTGGCACGCATTTAGTACATTGTAGCGGACGGGGAGCTAGAGCTTCGACCCTATAGATAAGCGGCCATGCCTTGATCTCCGAAGGGCGAGTCGTCCCAGCAAATGTTGCAATCACTGTTTCAGTAGGGACTTTGTGGTTATTTACTATTCTGGTACAGCGGTACACAGAAATTACTCCTGCAGGGGAAAAAATGTCCAATACTTCAGCTGGACTTAGACTTATGTCTACTCCGCGGACTAAACCTTTGCAGCAAGCTAAGTGAGATGGGATGAAACAGCTCACCGGATGTGAGGCAAAAGTAGCACACTTTAGTAGATCTTGAATACAAGCCTGGCCTGGTGAGCAGCACCGGATCCCCCCCGCGTCCGAACTGACGAACCTCGGTTCGTCAGTTCGGACGCATCATGAGGAGTGATCGCACGAAGTTCTGTTTGAATTGCCTTGGGGTTCTTCATGCCGATGAATCCACCATTGGTCGGCACCAAAGCGACACGGATGCTACGGTTTCCATCGTGGAGAAACAATTCCAAGGGTAGATCCTGAGGGGAAATAGAGGCCGACCAGAGGGAAGCCCTCTGGCCCGGAGAAGATACAGACATAAAAGAAGGTGAAGTTACACTTAACAATGAACTCAGAACTGTTATGAAACGAGAGGTAAATATAATATAAGTAACCACCGGCTACTTGACCGCAACCTTGAAAAGCATCAGCACCAGGACCAGGTGAGCTCCCGCCTTCGATTCTGGAACGAGCTGTACGCGAACGCTGTAGATGTAGATGTAGATGTAGATGTAGATGTAGATCCTAAGCTTCTGGCTCACACCCACACTGGGGGGATTGGCCAAGAATCGGGTAGCTTAAAAAAAGGATAATGAAAAAACTAGAAAAAAGAGTAATTTCTCGTTTCGGGTAAAAATAAGATTTCTTTTTTCATTTTTTTTTCTTTTTTTAAATACAAGAAAGTGTGGTTGAATTGGCTCTTATCGAATAGGAAATAAATAATAATAAAGAAAAAAATAGAATAATCTAGAAAAACTTTTCAGGAGTCTAGTTTGGTTATCCGCAGAGTTTTGTAATCGTGGTTATTGTGTAAATCTCTTAGTCTGTTCTATAAAATCTTGCAGGGCCTCGCATACTTTCCCGTTGCCGTGCCCAAGGGTTAGCGCACCTAAGGATAGCAAATTTGCAGTTGTTAAATTTAATCTAATGGTGCGCAACGGTGTTTCTAGAAATACTTTTCTTAATGTGGAGTACTTTCTACAATATATCAGAAAGTGTTCTATTGTTTCATCTTCACTACAGTAAGAACAAAGCGGGGAGGGTGCCAATCCGGCTCTGTAGCTTGCTTCCTCGCTTGCCCCCATCGTCGTCTTCGTCCACATGTAGTATACACGCATCAATATTAATTATTTTTATTTTACTTCTGTATATACCTTATAAGTTATTTGCCCTTTTGCTTGTATAGTTATTTGATCTTGCTAGTACATACGCCCTGTAATTTCTCCTAAACTGGGTGTTGCCTAAGTAAGCCTTTACTCCATCTTCCGTTTTTCACCACTGCATGACTGCACTTGATTCAGTGAAAAATAAACACCAATTGACTCACTAGGTGTCACTAAACCAACTCCATATGAAAGCCATGGAATCATGAAATTATATGAGGATTGTTTACGTGTAACTGTTATTTTGCTTCGCATCCATCTATGAAATCTTCAGACAAAATAACTTAACATCTGTGGTTTGAGACAACAAACAAGAGAGTGAAAAACAATATCATTCAAATAAAGACAGCCTTGTTACTCTGGATCGAGCCCCTTTTGCAGGGCCCTGCCGGCTGTTGCAGCTCAACGGTTGCCAATTGGTTTCCAATTACAGATTTAAAAGGTGCACCTCCCACGGCCAATTGTTGGGTCTCTTGTTAAGTGATCGCAAGACGGCTCTTTTTTTATTTATTTATTTTCGAAAGTCTTCCCTTAGGCATAATAATTTTTATTCAAATATACACAAGCACTCGAGAGTGTCTTTTTTAAGAATATATTTTTACCTTTCGTCGGCGCTGTGTTTCCTTCGTCAATACACATGCAAGTTTGCTTCGTGTATAAAGTCAAAGTAATGAGCGGTGGTGAAGTCCACGAATCCAGCGGTCAAGGTCGGGTGGTCGGCCAGGCCTTAGGCCTGTTGCACGGAATGTGACGGCAACGGCTTAATTGTAGACCTGTGCAGGTCCACAATAAGTGTGTGGCAGTTACATCGCGGATTGGGGCGTCGCAAAATGGGCACGATGTACCATACGGGCCGCGGTACTTTTGCGCCTAAAGGGTGGCCACGGATGGGGTAAGCGCAACCCCAACACGAAGCCTCCTCAACGTAACCTCCTCTCGGCGGGTTAAACCACCAGGAAGGTCTGACCCACACGGAGGTATAAGAGCTCGTGTGTTACGTCGGAGGCTTTCTTTTTTTGCCGGAGCATCTGTCCTTGAGCGTCCTCAGGAAAATGCGGTAGAGGGTGCGGTGTAACTTGCGGGTGGGTTGCCAAATCAGCTTTGACAAGGTCCGGCAAACGGCCTGAGGAAACCACTGCACACGTATCCGCACAGATGCGGAGGCAGCAAGACGGTGAATACTATCCGAGACTGACAGACCGACACACTCGTCGTATGTCATGGATAGCTTGCTTCGAGTCTGTACGTATGATGAGCTGAGAGCCTCTGTCAGGTGGAAGAAAAGGTAGCAGCGCTGCCAACCCGTCACGTATGGCGGCCAGCTCAGCAAGGTGAGCCGGTGGTGCGGGATCCACAAAATACGAGCATGTCTGGCCAGCCTCTGGTATAAATAGGCATACAGCAGCGGTGTGAATGGCGGTGCCACTCACACTGGCATCAGTATAAGCTACAACAGTGGCGGCATCTAGGTTATTGGCACGAAGAAGGCGGGAAGCTTGGGCGTTCGCCTGGCGTGGAACCGGGCTGTAAAGGCGACCCAGAGGTTTGTTTTCAGTGAGTTGCATTTTGTTCCACGGGGCAATAGCGCTCGTCTTCGAAGGTGTATGGGGAACTTCTTTGCCCATGTACTGCTCCAGTGCAGCAGCCGAACAGAACGTTGATGGCTTGAGGTTGCCCGCACAGCGACGCTGACGTACTAACTCGTCAATAGTGTTTAGTTGGGACTCCTGTTGCAGTACTGTCAACAGAGTGATACGTGGCAGTCCAGTTATGGCCCGCATGGCTTCGTGGTTAATCGCCTCCAGGCGTGCCCACTCTGGCATCGTGAGGTGATGAAACTGGGCGCGGTAGACGAGCCTTGGTTGTAATATCGAACAGACAAGGAGGCGAGCCATGTTGCAGTTAGCGCCACCAGATTTCTTCGCAATCCGTCGTATGAGATGTTGGAGGGAAACAGCGCGAAAGACCAAAGACCAGGCAGAGAAAGACAAAAACAACAGCGCTGACTTACAACAAAAGTTTATTCGTCAAACCACGCATTATATACCTGCGCAGTTGAACACGAAAAGAAGCAACAAAAATGACAAATCGAAGACAAATGAACTATCAGCGTCATCACCGAAAGGCATGCTCATTGCGCGTGCAGGTCATTCTGAAAGAAAGATAACCTGCTTTTCTGACAAGGCAACTGAACGCCTGCTCACGCATGCATCACCCAGCCTAGCTATTTCCAGGGCCTCCAGTATTTCACGTGTAAGCTGGTCCCGATGGCGCTTTACAACCGCACATAGATGAGACTCAGGGACGCACCCACAATCTCGGCAATGAGTGCCAAGGTGGCTAGACACCGTCGAAGAAACGCTGTAAGCGTGTTCCTTGAGACGCTCATTAAGACACCGGCCAGTTTGGCCTATGTAGCGTTTGCCACAGGACAGTGGTAGGGAATACACCACGCCTTGAACACATGGAACAAACTTATTCCGATGCTTAAGGTGTGTTCCGATTCTCACCGTAGACGGCAAAATGAAAGATAACCTCCTTTGCTTCCATGCTATAACATGTAACCTGTTTGGATAAACCATGGCCAGTTGGGTTTGTTGGTTTAACGTGGCCAACAGCAACAGCAGCTACCACCTTTGTATTTAGTTAATGATTGTAGCGTGATGAGACATGCCTCAGAGCATGACGTTATTGACCGCTTTTAATTGCACTGCGTTTTCAGAATGTCTCATAACAAAGAAAATACATAAAAATGCATCATATAGGCAGTTGAAGCTGTTTTTTCATTTATAAAGCGTTTCTTGGGAGCATAGCTCGGCATACTCACTCATGAGTACACTCAATCACACTCATTCAAAAGGCATGAGTTAGTATGAGTGAGTGAGTATATGGTATAAAAGGACCCCCTACAGGAACACAAGTATTGAACAAGACGCTAGCAGAAATATTCCGGGACAAACGAAACTTTCGGAAACTTTACCTGCAGCTAATACGCAGAAACGGTTCAGCACCAGCATTCTACGGCCTGCCGAAAATTCACAAACCTGGAGTGCCCCTACGCCCAATATTAGACTTCTCACGCTCACCAGTGCGATCACTGTCCGCGTACCTACACCGGGTAATTTCACCGCTGACCGAAAAGACGATGTCTTTCCGGTCAGCGGTCAGGACTTTGTCGCGCTGACATCAAGGCTTCCACTAGAGGACGACGAGTGTCTGGTCTCGTTTGACGTGGTATCTCTGTTCACCAGCATACCCATACAACTTGCAGTTGCCGTGACCCGAGACGCCCTAGAGCGTGACAGTGGTCTCAACGAGAGAACTCCATTAAGTGCAGACGAGATCTGTCGACTCCTGGAATTCTGCCTGTCGAATACGTATTTTTCTATTAAAGGCGAATACTACAGGCAGGTAAAAGCACCAATGAGAGCCTCAATCTCAGTGACCATGGCCGACATCACGCTGGAAAACGTTGAAGACAGGGCCCTCAGCACATTTGCACAGAAACCCAAGGTCTTCCTCAGGTACGTGGACGATTGTTTCGGTGTTATAAAGAAGTCGCAAGTCACCAACCTACTGAACCATCTAAACTCCACAGAACCCGACATGCAATTCACTTGTGAGCGCGAAAAAGACGGATCCCTTCCATTCCCTGATTTGCTAATGAAACGAACGGGATACTTTATGAGTTTCTCAGTCTACCGCGAACCTACGCACACAGGCCGCTACCTCCACTTCAATTCAAATCATCCAGCAAGCCACAAAGCATCGGTAGTTAATACTTTAATAAGAACGGAAACGCATTGCCAGAAGGCAAGAAAGGAACGCCGTTTTCACAGAACTCAAAAAAAATGGATACCCGCACCATTTCATTCGGAAAGCGATTCGGCAGCAAAAAAAGAAAATAACTTCGAATGGATCGATCCCCAGCCCCCCGTCCTTCCCAGAAGAGAATCTTCCTCCCTTACGTAAAAGGCGCCAGTGAAGCCATCGGCAGGATCCTAAAGAAAGAAGGAATAACGGTCGCCCACAAGCCAACCAACACACTAAATCTTCTTCTGCCGAAACCCAAAGACCGTCCACCGAGGGAGAAAGCGCAAGGCGTCGTGTATAAGATCAAATGTTCCGACTGCGAGGCCACATACATGGGCGAAACAAAAAACTTAACCGAAAGAATTAGGCAGCACAAAAACGACGTGAGGACATTCTCAAGACCCCGAAACCCCCCTTGCAGAACACTGAGAAGATGCCGATCACAACATTGCTTTCGAAAAAACCGACATTCTGACAACAGAAACCAACCAACAAAAAAGACTGTTACTAGAATCATGCTACATCCAAAACACTGAAAACAACTTGAACCGCTCTAAAGGAAACCTGCCACCTGTTTACGTTCATGGCCTAACAACAGCAAGAAAAGCAAACAAAACCGAGAACTGAACGGTCCCCGGCTGCCCCACAATCCCCTTAACACTCGCACCACACAAGAAGACACGCCTTCCCTCCTTCTCCCCAGCTGGGAAGTCAAAGAAGTTGCACCTCGACTCCTCCGCTGTCACTCCCACCTGAAGAAGGAACCGAGTTGGTTCCGAAATGTCGGGAATAAACCCATTTTTTTGGTTGGAGCATTGTCAAAGTCTTAATTATTTACCCAACCAGACAGGCAACTCTGTCAAAATGTTCAGCTTTGAGTATATACAAGTACGAGTGTGAGTGAGTACTCATAAGTATCAGTAGGCGTGAAGCAAATTCAGTCAACTTTATTTTCATTCTGTAATATAGAAAGCACTGTGACGAAAAGCTGTCTTCAGAATAACTTGAGTTCTTCCCAGCTGCATACATCGTTTTTGTATCTGTTACTATTTTTTTTCTTTCTCTAGTCTTCTTTCTCGCTCTTCTTATCTGTCTTTCTCTTTCTTCCCCTCTTTGTTTCTTTCGCTCTTTCTTTGATTTACTTTATTTCTCTCTTTCTGTCTTGCTATCTGTTTCTCTGTCTCTTTTTGTGTATGTTTCTCTCTATCTTTTCTTTCTCTTTCTGTCTATCTTTTTATGTCATTATTTCCCTAGCTATGATTTATTGCCTTGGGAGCGGCTCCAGAACCACGGTAAACAAAAATGATAAATTGAGATTTCACAGGTAGTGTACTGCAACGGGGCACACACATCAAAGAATCAATTTGTAAATTTCATACTTCGTTACTTAGGATTCAAATCACTTACAGTGAAACTTTACTTGAACGAACTTGACGGGGCCTCAGGAAAAGGTTTGTTAAAATGAAAGTTCGTTGAACTGAAACACCTGTATTGTAGCTCATCAAAAGCTGAAGGAGACATCAGATGTTCAAACTAAATATCATACCTTTTATTTGTCATCTTTCTCATTTGCATATGAATTTATGCCTATACTGAGGATCTTGTCAAATATGTAGTAATCTTTTGCTGCACTTGTTTCCTTAAAGGGACCCTGAAACGGCTTTCTGAAGTTTTATCAGCGTTTAGGCTAGAGCATCATCAAAGGAATCGCACCACAAATTTAGCGACAGGCCATGTACCAAGGTCGCTACGGACAATTATATCATACTCTCCTTCTCACTCCTGCCTTGTCTCCTCAACTCATTAGACACGCTGGCATCGCTGGCGAGCGCAGAGCTCTCATGAGCGCCCTCGACGATTTGAGCTTCGCCCAGTCATGACCTCCGAGATTGCACGCCGATATGTTGCACGCAATCTCGGAGACCATTAGAGTTACTGTATATCCTAAAGGTAGCATATACAGTAACTCCAGAGACCATACCCCAGTGCGCCCGGCAGCACGCGTGCCGTCTGGCAACAGGGACGAAGATCGCGGAGTGGCTGATACCTGCTCCGACAGGTGCCGCTACCCTACCAGCCGATCTTACTACCGGGCATTCCACACCCAATCAGATCAGCAGCCACGGTGACGTCACGCTACCAGTGGATGTCGTAGTGTGAATGGGCGGTTGAAAACGCGTTTGGCTGAGCCGCAGTGATCTGCAGCGATTCGCAGCTTTAAAGCGTTGTAATAAATTGCACAGTTTACGCAGAGGGCATAAACCAATGTGTAAATGACCCTTAGGAGTTGGTCTATCGGGCCCAATGGGTTTTTACAAAATCGTCAAAACCGTTTCAGAGTTCCTTTAATACTGGAGCGGTCATCAATAGAGTTACTGTTCCCGAGCTGTCATGAACCTTCTCTGGCACAACAGCCTGCCGGGCAAAAAATGAGTTCAATTTCTTCAAGAGCATCAGTGCTTCTGCGCAAACGTTCTAGTTTTCCGTCCAGGGACATGTGCTACCGTTTGGCACTACGATAGCCAGCATGCGGTTGTAGGCTGCAGTTTACACTGTGCTTATGACTCTGGCTGGCTTCGAAAATATGTAGGCAACTAATCGACTTCAAGGCCAACTGGACCCACCTTTCGACACGTGGTATTGAAGCGCTCTGGTCAACGCGAAATCGTGGCCTCCGCTATTAGCCTTAGTGGCGCGCCGTTGGCGGAGCTCACCGTGCAGGCGACGGTAAAGCTATACTACACAATTGAAGTGATGTTGTACTTGTTTAAGCAGTCAACATCCAGGGAAAGCATTGGATGGTGTCACGGAAAATGTTCGTAGAACTGAAATGCGCTGTGCATCGAATTCCACTAAACTGAAGGGAGATAACATTGCATTCAAGGGCGCTTGCGAGGCGGATTTAAAAATAGTTCATACAACTGAATAGTTCGTTGAACCGACGTTCATTCCAGTGGTATTTTATTGTATTAGAATCTGTGTAATAGAAAAAATAAGCAGAATACATTTTCCAGAAACATCATAATATGATTGTTACTTGGATAACAATATCCAGAATTAAACACACTGAATAAAAAAAAGACACTATTCATATTACCTTCATACAAACAGCTACATACAACCAAAGTAACAAAGTAAAACAGTTATATAGAAGAGTTTCGATTGGACACTGAAACAAACTGTGTAACAGAGAACAAGAGCTAAGTAGTTGGAATAGAGTTTTACACCACTGCAAATAACTCACGGCACCCTGAGATGAACAGTTGAACAAGTCGAAATTGTTAAGGTCATAGTAATTTAGAAGTGAGGGGTTTAGTTGTGCAACACCTGCCTGCCTTGTTCACTGACAGATGGGGTAACTTAGTTACACGAACATGACCGAGTACCAATGAGCGTGAGCTAGACGGGAGTGTGAACGTGAGTGAATAGTACTCTTGAGTGTTAGTAGAAGTGAGTTTGAATGTGAGCGAGTTGGAAGCCTGAAAACCTCAGGGCGAGTGAGTTTGAGTGAGTATTCTCTTGTACTGCCAACCTATGTTTGGGAGTATTAATGTCTTAGTCGTATATTTGGCGGCAGTTGTGTCTTTCTGAAATATTCAGTTTTTCACTGTGTCGCTATGCACAGTATCTAGCACCACATATCATATGCATAGAATGGCTGAGTATTTTTAGCAGAAGGAATGACAAGGACATGAGATTGACACACAGGACGCACTGATGCTACTCGCAAGTTTAATTCCTTGACTTTCGATGAATATTTCCACAGATGCTGATTAACTATCGTACTAATTACAATAGCATCCAAATAAACTTCTTTTATGGAGCTGGCGACTAGGCCTCAGCTCACGCTCTGTCGCTTCATGCGTGTGCCATGTTTCACGATGTGCAAACCTGAAGACGTCATAATATCAATGCCCCTTTCTCAGCCAATCACCGCGAAATAGCTCATGGCAATATTTTGCTGGTACGAGTCGTTTTAGGACACATCCTGCACCAGGTTCAGACAAAATTGGTGATCGAAAAGTACCTGACAGAGCCTCCAGGCAAACCATTTGGTTAATATGGTCAATTTTGTTTGCATTAAATTAAAGGTTCATGGCAAAAAGGTATGCCACCAACGATAGAATGAGCAAAGGCACATCTGCAAGGTATTGGAAAGCTCTAATATGGGTGAGTCAGCCAGCTTTTGTAACATACCATAGGTAGCTTGTGAGCACAAACAGCCATCAAAGTTTGATACAAGCTATTGCGCCAGTTGTATGTCAACAGATTTTATACTGAACACACAATTTTGGTTAGAGTTATACTTTAGTTTCGCTTACATGCATATAGCTTTTGATTATAACATGGAAATTCGCAGAAAAATGAAGCATTTTCCTCCACCTGACTATCGATAAGCAGTCTCTGTGATTGGGGACCACCAAGAAGACGTTCGCATCACGACTTGTGCTTATCTGAAATTTTCTGTTCGTATTATTTCCACAGAATAGACATGAACGCTACGTCAACTTGTCGCGCTCCGTCCTGTCTGTCGTCTCTACCTTGTCCGTTGTTTTTTGCGCTAATTAGTTATGTCTGCAGTCAAATTGTCATTCATGACCCCAGGATTCTAGGGCATATATAGTACAAAGCTGTATAAAAAATCACAGCATATCCGCGGAGTGGATGATGATGAGTGGGCGAAGCTCCGGAGGTACATCATCAAAGACGTGATGGTGGTTGGTTGCATGTGGTCAAACGATATGCATGTGAGACCATATCGCGATGCCATGTGTTGTATGGCATCGCGATCGTCATTGTCATCAGCGTCATCGTTATGACGCATAGTGGGTACATTCCATGTGGTGTGCCGTGATGGCAGCGTCATCGTCATCACACAGGGAGATACTGCTGGTTACGCAGGTGGCTACTACGTACTACAAGCTACAAGGGACGCACGACCCACGGGATAAGGAGCTTCGCCCCTAAAACAGAACTTTCAAAGTGCAGAAAGAACTTGAAACAAGCCATATGCGAGCTAAACAGCAAATTCAAGTTTGATGGAGTTTCTGCATCGAGACGGCTGATACACGAAAAAACACCACTGACAGCGCACATGTACGGCACACTTCAGAGGACACACGCCGTAAAGGACACTTTTGCGTCTAGCACCGCTGCAGCAAATTGCAGGCTCATACCCCGACTGGTATTTCGTGAGCAAACTTCGTCAACTGGGGACACGATCGAGCACTTCGGACGCGACGCGGTCACCACAGTGCATCGCCAGCGGCAATGCTGCGCACACGCAGTAGAACATGTCGAATGACGGCGATAAAGAGGCAATAAAACTTATCGCCACTGAGTGTGTCATAACTCCGTACTTCACACAGGACTGGCCATTCACCCAAGGCACCAGCATACAGGTATACATGTACGCTTTTCATTGGAATGAACCCCGAACACGGAGCACATACAAATCACATACGATGTTTGCGACGATCGAATACTTTTGACATTTTTGTACGATGAGCATGTGTCATACGCAGATTACACCTACAGATGATGGCATGCTATTTCCCAAAGCAAAGGGAACGATGGCACGAAACACATGAAATCTGCCGGCCTCCGATTCTCGCATACACGCTACACTCTCCGTCGGGTTCCGTAGGCGATCACAGCCACTGATGAGAGCAGGAAGGCTGAGACGGCTTGCTGCCTTTCGATGAATATCTCCGCGGATGCTGATTAACTGAAGTGATAAGCACAAAAACGTCCAAATAAGCTTTGTTTACGCGGCTGCCGACTAGGCCTCAATACCCGTATCATCGCTTCAGTCGGGCGCCATCTTTCAGACGAGCAGCCATGAAGACATCATAGGCCACCGTTTTTCTTGTTTTTCAGATAATCAGCGACCGAGAAAGCCAGCGGGACCGCTCCGTCCGACCGAAGCGAAAATTTGCTGCCACCTCCGGACGGTGGTGTAATTTTTAGATGCGAAGCATCTCATGCTCGGGGCTGTGTGCGTCCCGCGTCCGGTCACTTTGATGAAGTAGGGAAGCACGCACTATGCGAACCAGAACACTGTAGTACAATAAGGCCGTCAACCCCTACCAGAGTCCCACCCGACGAAGCAAAGAGGGGCTGCTTAGCAATGGCTAGGCAAGTGGTGGTGTAAGGGATGGGGTTCGGCGGGTCTCGTTACGGTAGCTGACCCCCGCCGTCGTCCACATAGCCGATGTTTTCCAGTGAGGAGGACTGCGTTCTTACAAGAAGGAACGTAGGTTTATTTACATGATGGAAGGATGAGTGAACAAGTTCAACTCAAGGAAGGAACTGAATTGTACAAAATGTCTTGCTCTTTTATGGCCCCTCGTCTGCCAAGACTGGGGTTCTCAGGAGGCGGTGACAGCAGCTCCCGCGAATCAGCTGTCTGGACGTCTCAGTGTTCCGCCCAGAAGCACGGCAGAAATTGGGCCGCTCGTTGATGATGAGCATGGCCGAGGTGTCCAATGGGGTGCGCAAGAGCACCACACAATAAACTTGTGTCCGGCCCACGCCTCGCAGACTCGATCCTGTAACGCAAGGCGAGGAGGTTTAGTCCGAAGGAACGTGGGGGGAAAGGTAATGACCCCGGAGGGGAAGGTGGCCGCTGACCGGGACACTGCAGCCGCAAAGGCAGCGTCGCCCACGCTGTGCCACCCCTTTCCAGGAATGGGTGCTGGATCCATGAGACCGTCAACAGCGGCGTCGTCCCACGCTGTGCCACCAGTCTCTCAGAAAAGGTGTGGTCGTGATCCCTCTGTCTGGTTACTCATAACCCGACCACAGCGAGCACAACATGTGCTGGACAATGCGGGGCTCCGTGCCTCCGCGACAAAGCGCCGATACTGGGGGAGAAAGCAGTCCGGCAGGCAGGTTCACGCGCAATGGCGTCTGGCTCGAAGAACTCCAGGGCCAAACGTAACAGTGGGTGCAAGCAAAGAATATCGCGCACTACCGGTGGTGTTTGTCGCTGTGATGAGTGGAACAAAAAAGTGAGGACGACGACGAAGGTGCAGCGCCGAGCGCGTGGGATTTGGAGCCAGCACTGTGCGTGAGGCCAGCGAATCAGCTGGTGACCTGTGTGGTTCCATCGAGGTGGTATGCCACGATTGGGCCACGTGTGGAGAAGACGTGGCGAGAAGCTTCGCGGCTGGGGACGAGCCGAAGCAGCGGCAGACGGAAGACAGTGGGCCGAAGCGTCGGACGCCGGCGGTCCAGGCTACGGCCAGGGAACGCCGCCGTCCGTGCTGCTGCCGCCCAACCACCAGCTGGGGCGGCGTTGCCGGCACGACTACTGCATCTCGGGGCGCGGCCTGGCCTGCTGTTCTGTTCCTTGGCGAGGGCATCGCGCATCTCGGCGAGGCGTCTCCGCGGTCAGCTGTTCAGCCCAGGAACGAGCGTGGCCTGGCTGACGGTCACGATTGCGCCGAGCATCGCGTCTCGACGCAAGCTGTGAGCTGGGCAGGCGGGCCATTCCCTGCACGGAGCACTGCGTCTCCATGCGGGTCGACTGCGTTCGTAGTCGCACCCACGCCGCCAAGCTACATCGTCGCCACAGCGTCGCACACCAAGACGCACCCCGCCTCATGTCGCCTTTCACCCGCCTCCTGCTCTGCACCCCAGCGTCCGCCGTGCCGACCATCGCACAGTGAGGTCTTTGAACTTTGATTTGGACTGACATTCATTATAGCCCTCGGATAGTTTAGTCTCCGTGTTCTTGTACCTTTGTGTTTAGCTGTGTTTTCGTGTTGTCATAAACGTCGTGTGTGTCTTTAACCCCGTCGTAGTCCCAGTGTCCATTTCCTCTTCGCACGGCACGCGAACAAGCGTGACGATACAGTCCATCTAATTTCATTACAATATTATCTGGCGTCCGCGACAGGACTAAGCTCTTGTTTTTAACATCATTAAGAGCCTCACCTTGTTTGTGTGCCGTGGCTGAGGAATGGACCGGTAAGGCTAGCTATTGCCGCTCAGTGCAAGACATAGCAGGTCTCCAGAGGAATAAATAACTGATTATTAAGGCAGCTACGTTAAGATAAGTGCATACTAACGCGCAGAAGACAGGCGCGTTGAGGGTGTTAGATAATTCTGAGGGCAGTGAGGAGGTACTGCGGTAGCGTTCAACGCGCTCAGAGAGAGGGGAATAGCGGTGACAGCATATCTGGGGAATTGAGCTGGAAGTAATTCCAGAATATCATGGGGGCTGGCTTCGCTGCAGCTAGCGATGCCGCTGCGCTAAAGCATGCTGCTAATAACGCGAAGTGTAAAAAAAAAGAAAAAGTAGCTTGACGGGTGATGGCGACGGCAGTCCTAGTGACATTGTCAGTCAAACAGGCCTCGACAATGTAAGTTGGCGTTCAGTGTAAGCGCCTTGCAGTTAGGAAGACGTGAGGCATGAGAGCTCGATGGCTAGGCTTCAGCTTCATGCGACGCTTCCAGGAAATAGTTATCAAGTCAACTGGACTTGCTAAGAAAGGCTAGGAGAAGACTGAGTGAAGGTGGCTCCTCCGAAAATTATAAAAAAGGAGGAGAGTAGTTGACATCATAACGGACATTTGGGCAAGATGATCAGCTGTATAAACCTTCAATATAATTGCCCTAGGTTGTGTTAGATAAAGCAATGGATAAAGCAGAGTATTGGGTTTGAACAAGGTTTAGCGCATCGCAAGGCAATGTTCGTTGTAGAAAGTTGTGACCAAGGAGGTTACAATATGTAGCGACACATGCAAGATCATGCATCTGGCTGCTTTCTCGCAGAAGCACAATGTGCGAGATCAAGCAAGAAGTATCTGAGTAGAGATAGCGTTCAAGGAGCCAGGACTTCGCTTTAATGAGCGGAAGGAAAGTGTCACCTGTTTGTCGGGGTGTAGAAACATTTATTTGTAAGGCTGTGACGGAAAAAAATAAGTGTGCATTTTGAAGTCATTGATTGCTCCTGTTTAGAGAAGCTATGTGCTGCATGTGGAACCATGATGGCATGACAGTACAGGTCACTGATATTGTAGTACAAGAGAGAATGACATCTTGTGCTTTTCTTGGTTTTCGCTACATGTATGCATGTACAGCTGGGAAAGTTTCCATTTTTCTTAGATGTGTCATTATAGAACCAAATCGGGTTTTGAATCATTGTGACATCTCCGGGTAGATAAAAGTTCCACGTGTTTTTGTTCCTCATCACCGTGTTGTGTGAGAAAGGTTGTTTGACTGAAACAACTTTCTTGTGTGGGGGGTGATTGTGATGAGTGGAACAAAAACGTGAGGGCGACGACGAAGGTGCAGCGCCGAGCGCGTGGGATTTGGAGCCAGCACTGTGCGTGAGGCCAGCGAATCAGCTGGCGACCTGTGTGGTTCCATCGAGGTGGTATGCCACGATTGGGCCACGTGTGGAGAAGACGTGGAGAAAAGCTTCGCGGCTGCGGACGAGCCGAAGCAGCGGCAGACGGAAGACAGTGGGCCGAAGCGTCGGACGCCGGCGGTCCAGGGTACGGCCAGGGAACGCCGCCGTCCGTGCTGCTGCCGCCCAACCACCAGCTGGGGCGGCGTTGCCGGCACGAGTACTGCATCTCGGGGCGCGGCCTGGCCTGCTGTTTTGTTCCTTGCCGAGGACATCGCGGATCTCGGCGAGGCGTCTCCGCGGTCAGCTGTTCAGCCCAGAAACGAGCGTGGCCTGGCTGACGGTCACGATTGCGCCGAGCATCGCGTCTCGACGCAAGCTGTGAGCTGGGCAGGCTGGCCATTCCCTGCACGGAGCACTGCGTCTCCATGCGGGTCGACTGCGTTCGTAGTCGCAGCCACGCCGCCAAGCTACATCGTCGCCACAGCGTCGCACATCGAGACGCACCCCGCCTCATGTCGCCTTTCACCGGCCTCCTGCTCTACACCCCAGCGTCCGCCGTGCCGACCATCGCACAGTGAGGTCTTTGAACTTTGATTTGGACTGACATTCATTATAGCCCTCGGATAGTTTAGTCTCCGTGTTCTTGTACCTTTGTGTTTAGCTGTGTTTTCGTGTTGTCATAAACGTCGTGTGTGTCTTTAACAACGTCGTAGTCCCAGTGTCCATTTCCTCTTCGCACGGCACGCGAACAAGCGTGACGATACAGTCCATATAATTTCATTACAATATTATCATTACAATTTCATTACAGTCACCCACGTTGAGTCTATTCCTTGATCTTGCTTGCATGTGCTTGCGAAGGCTTTGTCCGTCCCTCCTTCCCGCATCCCACACCCCCCTATCTCTCCTCTGCTACGCTCCCACCCTTTCTCTTCTCTAGGAATCTCTGCTCTACGGAGCGGCGCACGCGTCCCATACCCCCCCCCCCCCCCCCCCCAGTGCATGCGCGTCCCCCTCCCCCCTCTCTCTCCTCTCCTACGGTCGCCCCCCGTTCCCTCCTATAGGAATGTTCTACTCTATGGAGCGGCGCGCACTACAGATGCTCTCTCCTCTCCTACGCTCCCCCTCTTTCTCTCCTCTAGAAATCCTCTACTCTACGCAGCGGCACCCGCGTCCCCACACCACCACAGCGCATGCGCCTCCTCTCTCTCCTCTCCTACGGTTTCCCCCCGTTCTCTCCTCTAGGAATCCTCTACTCTACGGAGTGGTGCGCACGACAGGTGGTGCGACAGCTGCATACTCCGCTGGGGGGCGTCACGGTAGTTCCGCGGTATCATAATGACAGAGCGCGCGCGCCTCATTCTCTCTGCTGTGTAGTGCCGCGATGAGCGCCCAGGCCGCTGCCGCAAAACGGGAGCGTCGACGTTTCTCCCGCTCAAGCCAGCCATCTCCCCGCTGCTTCGCATCCACACATCGTCCCCTTTAGCGGGAGATGGGGAAGTTTTAGATGCGAAGCATTTTATGCTCGGGGCTCTGTCCGTCCCTCCCGCGTCCCGCGTCCCCAGTCCGCCGTCCCGCGTCCCGTGTGCGGCCACTTTCATGAAGTAGGGAAGCACCCATAATGCGAACCAGGACACTGCAGTAATATGAAGGCCGTCAACCCTACCACAGTCATCAGAGTCATGGCCGAGAGCACAGAGAGGCTGCTTAGCAATGGCTAGGCAGGTGGTGTCTGTCGCCCAGGTTGACCCCACTCCTTGATCTTGCTTGCATGTGTTTGGACGGGGCTTAGTCCGTCCCTCCTTCCCGCGTCCCACACCACCACAGCCCATGCGCGTCCCCTCCCCCCTCTGTCTCCTACACTCACCCCCTTTCTCTACTCTAGGAATCATCTACTCTACGGAGCGGCGCCCGCGTCCCACATCCCCACAGCGCCCGCGCGTCCTCTCCCCCCTGTCTCCTCTAGGAATCATCTACTCTACGGAGCGGCTCCGGCGTCCCACATTCCCCCCAGCGCATGCGCGTCCTCTCCCCGCTCTCTCCTCTAGGAATCATCTACTCTACGGAGCGGCTCCCGTGTCCTACACCCCCCACAGCGCATGCACGTCCCCTCCCCTTCTCTCTCCTCTCCTACGGTCCCCCCCGTCCTTTTCTCTAGGAATCCTCTACGGAGCGGCGCGCACGACAGGTGGTGTGACAGCTGCATACTCCGCTGGGCGTGCCACGGTAGTTCCGTGGTATGAAAATGACGGAGCGCGCGTGCCTCATTCTCTCTCCTGTGCAGCGCCGTGATGAGCGTCCGGACCGCTGCCGTGAAATGAGAGCGGCGACGTTCCTCCCGCTCAAGCTAATTATCTCCCCGCTGCTTCGCATCCACACATGGTTCCCTTTAGTGGGAGATGGGGAATTTTTTTGTGGGCGTTGACAGAGCTTTCTTGGAAGTTATTGATGAAGAGAAAGTGGCAAAAGTGTTTTAGGATTGTTGACGACTTTTTATATTTCGTTAAAGAAACAGGCTTCTTCTTCCTATCAACAAACTGTGCAGGACGTTCTTGCCCTTTTTTTAAATATAAGGCAGTGTTTTAGATTTCAACTTTGAGTTAACACAAGACTATAAGTTAGGTTTCTAGATATGCACATATCTTTTAATGACGAAAGCGTTTGCTGGATGTATCGGTCACGTGAGAATTAATGCCTTATTAATCAAGTCACTCCAAGACAGTAAAACGCGCGATAGCACTCATGTGCCTACAAGCGTCAACGAAGAACTCCTGCTGCCATCAAATGCAGGAAAGCTTTGAAGGCGAGGTTCAGAAGTTGAAACAGTCTGGCTATCTATCCATGCTCATTAGCTCAATGGCAGAAACATTGTTGAAAAATATGAAGGCAGAAATGAACACTAAAGGTTCACAGTGTGAACCTTCTAAACAAAAGATTAGGCCAGTTCTAATCCCTTACATCCAGAAGATAATCCATAACTTGAAACGTGTGGCTGCGAAGTACAGTGTTCCGGTAGTCTTTTCTGCCCCAAAGAAACTATCTTTTTAAATGCGAAGCATTTCTTAGCGAACTTCGGCGACTTTGAGCGTATCTATCTATCTATCTATCTATCTATCTATCTATCTATCTATCTATCTATCTATCTATCTATCTATCTATCTATCTATCTATCTATCTATCTATCTATCTATCTATCTATCTATCTATCTATGAAAAGTATGATTTACACGCCATGACCATAGTGATCTTGAGGCCGTTTTCATAACTTGATATATTCAGAAATTGGCACGATGAGACATTTCTGCATGACCGACATCTATGACAGGTTATAATATAAAAATACGTCAAACCATGAAAGCCTTCAAATGCAACAGACAAAATAGAGCTGGCGGAGCTTTCCAAGTTAATCAATAGGCGTAAAGTGGCCGACATAAGAAAGTATAATATGGAGAGAATTGAACATGCTCTAAAGAACGGAAGAAGCCTCAAAGCTATGAAGACAAAACTGTGTATAGGCAAAAATGAGATGTATGCATTAGGGGACAAGGAAGGCAAGGTCACAACCAATATGGATAGAATAGTTGAGGTAGCGGAAGAGTTCTACAGAGATCTGTAGAGCAGCCGAGACAGTCAGGATGATAATGTAAGAAGCAATAATAGCCCAGAGGAATCTCACATCCCACCAGTATTGACAGGAGAAGTAAAGAAAGCCCTAAAGGGAATGCAAAGAGGCAAAGCCGCTGGTGAGGATCAGGTAACATCAGACCTGTTGAAAGACGGTGGAGAGATTATGTTAGAAAAACTGGCCACCCTGTATACGAAGTGTCTCTCGACAGGGGAGGATACCAGATTCTTGGAAGAATGCCAACATCATCTTGATTCATAAGAAAGGGGACGTCAAGGACCTGAAAAATTACAGGGCCCATCAGCTTACTGTCCATTGTCTACAAGCTATTTACAAAAGTAATTGCTAACAGAATTAATACGACATTAGAGTTCAATCCCAGACAATGACTGTGAATAAAGTTCAAATTCAAATTCAATCAACCAAAGGACCAGGCAGGATTTCGTACAGGCTTCTCAACAACAGACCATATTCATACTATCAATCAGGTGATAGGGAAATGCGCGGAATACAACCAACCCCTATACATAGCCTTCATAGATTACGAATGAATGAATATGACCTTTATTCAAGGAAAGGACGACTCTTGGTCGCTGTTGGGGATGAGGTAGGAAATAGGTAAGGGGAATAAAGGGTGATGATAAGCTTCATGTCACGCCTTCGCACGGGTCAGGCGACCTCTCCTACACCACTCTAAACAGGCCACTTTGACTACCGCATATTGCCAGAGCTTTCTGTGCTTCATGGTCGGACTTTATTAAATTCCGTAGAGCGGTCATGTCGCCATGCAGCAGATGTTGAATGCGCCGTCTGCCTTTTGAGAAAGCTGCGCATGTCCAAATGAGATGTTCTAAATCTGCTCGGCACAGCGTCTGACAGTGTGTGCATCGCGTAGGAGTATAGTCACTCGAAGGTCAGTTAGCTTGCTGCCATTTGTCAATTATGTGTGGCGTGTATACAGAGTTGGCCATAACATTGTTCAAAAAAAATTTCTTGTGGACGAGTAAACCCACCCTTGTAATTTAGTATACATGCTGGTGCAGCTTCCAACAATATGTTCTTGCTCCTGATTTCATTTTAGTGCGTATGTAATGCATCAGTGCTCTGCTAGGAGAGCCTGCTGCCCACATCTTAAGATAAGGATTTGGGTATTCTGCGTGTGGCGTGGAACTGGGGTGTGGGGAATTGTATATGTCGTCAAACCCACCCGCTTGAGCGGCGACCGCATGAGCGGCTGCGTTTCCCCCGTCCGTGCCAGTGTGCCTTAGTGTCCAGAGAATTTCAGCAGCGGGTTCCGATGTCTTGAATTCTTTTTAGCTTTTTTCTAGTGTCGGTGGCTACAGCATCTTCAGTCGTTGGTGCCGTTAGTTCGGTTACTGCTTCATACGAATCTGTAAGAATGCGGTAGCTAATTCTTTTACTAGCGATGCCTCCTAAATCGAGGGGAATAGTATTGACAGCCCCCCATATTGCCAATAACTCTGCGTGCAGAGTTGCACCCCCGGAAGCTGACAACTGTGAAAGCCATTGTGTTGTGGTGCAGACGTGCATACCCAGGCCATGCTGGCTCTTTCATCGCTGATTGTGGCATCAGTGTATATGTCAAAGGTGTTCGGTGGTCTGCTCTGTACCAGTGCCTCCTCAAGTAGTCTTCTGGCTTTCACATTTTGTCTGGCAATAGGTCGTTGTTTCCTACGAGTGCCTAGCGGCACTCCCCATGGTGGCATTGTGAGCCATTCCTCAGCCACTGGCATCGCGTGGTCTCGGTTATCCCATGCCATGACTTGTTTTCCTTGAGGTGAATTTTCCAATCGACATCGCATTCTAAATTGTGCTTCGCTTATGATGTCCCGTATTGGTGGTATAGGTACTAGCTTGAGCAGGTCTTGGTTCCTCGTGTGCTTTCGCAGTCCAGTGATCGTTCGAAGAGTTGCCCATGTGCAACTTTTCGATGTCGGTGAGATCGCGATTCGAGAAATCATACACAGGTGCCCCGTATAGAATCCTCCCGACTGCCACTGCTTTTGCAAGTGTTTGGCATGCGTTCTGTTGTGCTCCACCATACTTATTTGATATGCGTCGGATCATGTGCAACATTGGAGTCCAATTACGTTTTAAAGTGCATATCCACTGTTGGGGGCTATTGCAGCTAGCAATTTGGGCCCCGAGAATTCTAATTTGTCCATTTGAAGACGTGGTATCTGTTTCACCGATGTGTAATGTAATCTGTTTGTTTGGATTCGTTGATCTTTTCCCATCTACGCTGAGCAGTTCCGTTTTCTCTGGCGACAATTGTAGTCCGAGGCTGTCTAAGGTATCGGAGAGGCTGAGAATTGCTGCTTGAAGTTCTATTTGCATACTGCGCTCGTCGGGATAATCCGCTGCTTCCGTCCATATTGTAATGTCGTCAGCGTAAATAGTAAAACGCGCTGTAGTGTCTCTCTCAAGCCTTTCTGCCACTCGTGTCATGGCTAGATTTCTTTAAGAAGCATAGGTTCGAGGATGGATCCCTGGGGTACACCCCTATCCAATTAATAGCTTCTGGGGACCCATCCCGGTGCCTTGCCATGCAGCTTGATAGGCCTGCTTTCGAGGAAGCTGCGGATCCAATTGTACGCCTTTTGGCTAGGGTACCTTGCTGCCAATTCCTCCAATATGACCTCTTGTTTCACATTGTCGAAAGCCTTACGCATATCAACTGCTAGAATATAGTCGGGCATCTGTTTGCGAGACCTGCGGTTTATTACTCTGCGGAGCAACCATAGGCAGTCATGTGTACCCATGTTTGGACGAAAACCTGCTTGCGCTAGGTGTAGGCCAGGTTGTTCATATTCAATGTAGTGTTGCATTCTTTTGTGTAGCATTCGTTCTATCAGTTTACAGACAGTTGAGGCTAGAGCTATATATAGGCCGCAGATTTGCTGGTACTGTGTGGTCTTTGCCAGGCTTAGATATGGGGTAGATGAGCGATAGTTTAAGTGATTCTGGCACCACGCCGGATTCCCAGGACTCATTGATAATTGCGAGGAGTTTGTCTTGGGCTTCATTGCTGAGGTTTCGAAGCTCTTGCCAAGTGACTCCGTCATGTCCGGGAGCTGATCTCGTTTTGCCCTGTGTCAGTGCTGCTACGAATTCACCCAATATAAAGGGCTTGTCAAGTTCCGTTTTCGGGCCATCAATCGTGGTTGTAGGCAGTGGCTCCGGTGGTGTTTCCGCGGCATGAGGGAAGAAAGTTCGAATTACTCGATCCTCCAGCGTTGCAGCGTCCTCTCGCAGGAAGAGTTCCACGAGGGGAGGCGCGCCTTTCTTTCTCCCAAGCAGGCTCCTCAAAATCCCCCCACAGCCTTTTGAGGCCGTGTACACGTCCAAGCTTCGCACATGTATTATGCCATTCGTCAGCTTCTAGAAGTTCTTGGTATTCCTTGATCAATTTGTACTGATGTTTCAGAGACATTAGATCTCGATGGCGTTTTCCTTTGTATCGATATTGTTTTGTGAGACGATTGGCCTTTCGCCAAAGGTTTGCAAGGTGGGCGTCCATGTGAGCCGTAGTGTCGTCACATGGTATAGTCTCCCTTGCTTCAGGTTCACAGCGATCACAGCGCTCAATCCCTCAAAACCCGTAAAACGGTCCCCGGTAGCTACTAGAAATTTTTTTTCCAATCAAATACAACCGCTTGCCTTTTCTCCCTGATCTTTTTGCGAGTTAGCGTAATGATTATAGGGAAATGATCGCTTCCCCATGTGGTCGAATCTACGTCCCAACGCCTTATCAACCCAGGAGTGGCCAGCGTTAAATCAGGTGTCGTGTCCCGATGCGTCGCGTGTAGCCCTATGCGGGTTGGTCTCTCTGGTATGTTACGCATGTTTAGAGTCGACATTTCGATTGCTTCGTGCAGAGCGCGTCCTCTCGAGTCAGACTTGATGTAGCCCTAAGATAGATGCTTAGCATTAAAATCTCCGCCCACCACGATGGGAAGGCTTCCGGCTTGCGCCTGCACTTTACCGAGCCACGTGAAGGAGTCGTTTTGATCCTTGCTCGTTACTGGTCTGAAGTAAACGGAGACTACAACCATTGGCCGTTGTCCTCGCGGACACAGCTTAACTGCCACAATTTCTCTAAATTCGTTACTTAGCTCGGGAATTCGGAGTTCAGTTGCAGTACAGTCATTTCTAACTAAGAGAGTGGCTTGACCTTGCGACTGTTCATTCACTTTACCCTGGCGTATTATAGTAGCCTGCTGAAAGGTACGGTAACCTCTAATGGTACACGGTCCTCGTGTCTCCTGCAATAATACGACAAGTGGTCTAATTCTGCCTATTTGATGTCTTGATGTGGAGCCGTTCTGCTTGAAACTGCGACAGTTCCATTGAATAAGTCTCGGTTTTGTAGCCAGCTCTAATCTGCCCTCTTGCGTCGCTTGGGCTCCTCCTGTTTTTGTAAAATTTTCTGGAATTCGTTGAACATTGTTTGCATTTGGGTTTGTATCGTATTCGTTACAGTCTGAAATTCCTGCCGAAGATTTTTTTCTAGGCGTTGAGTCTCTGTGTATCTTTCTTGACGTAGGATATTCAACATCTGCGCATATGCGGAGTCTTGCGCAGTAAGTGGCGTTGATGTTGAGCGCATCTTGCTCTGCTGAAGCTGCATACTTCCTGGTGGTTGCTGTGTCCGTGAGTTTGCCGTTATTTTCGCGGCTCAATGATCGCCCAGCCCGACTCCCTGATTTAGCGCGTTTTGTGTCATTAGCCGGCGGAGTCGGTTCATGTTGCCGCGCTGGTGTGCCTTGTGTAGATCGTTGATCAGACGGTAGTCATGCCAGTATTTCTTGTCGCATCGCCCTTAATTACTGGTTTTCTTTGCGTAAATCTCTGATTTGTTGTTCATAGTCAATGGACAGCCCAGGTTGTTTAGGTGTGACCTGCCTGAACTGTTTCAGACCAGCTCAGTGCCCTTTGGTGACCCTGCGCGTTCTGGCTCATTTTCCTTTATGTCTTTGGGCATGCGACTAGGGCAAGCAGAGTTAAGTGATATGTGACCCTCTTTTTGGCAGGCAACACAGAAGAGCTCGTCATCGCATTCACTATCCTCAGAGTGCTTTCGTCCACATTGCTTACAGACTTCCTCTGAGGGGGAGTACTTGGCAATGTGTCCCAATCCATGACAATTATAACAGGCTATGACCTTGGGCCGGTACTCATGCACCTTAGTGATTTCATAGTGGAATACAAGCCTGTTAGGGGTCGATTCTGAATCGAACCTAAGTAGCAGCATGTTTGTCTTCCCGAGCAGGCGCGCATCAATGATTTTAGCCGTTTCGCATCGCAAGTAGTCAATTATATATTCAATGGTCTGGCCCGGACGCACGTTGATGACGCCTCGACTACTCCCGACTCTTTGAGCTCGTGTTCTTTCTATGCTTACTTCATACGAGCAGACTAGACCACACGTTCTCTCAGCTAATCGCGTAAGCGCCGCAAGTCTTTCAGCGTGTTCGTCATCCCTGACAGTAACCTTTATACTGTTCGCCGCAGCATCATAGCGAAAGATCGCCAATTCTGCAAGTTCCCAGCTTTGCGCGGTCATCTCTATTGCAGCTGTTATAGCCTGCTTAGGCATGTCATGTACATGAACCTTATTAAGTGGCCTGATTGAGAGTGCAAAATCAGATAGACTCACCCGTTCAAGGCGAAGCTGTTCCGGCTTGACCTTGCTGTTAGGCTTCCGCTTGGCAAATATGGACCATTGTGCGTTTCTGTTTTCGGCGTCGTCGTAGCTGTCGTTGTAAGCCTCGGTTTCGTCGTCTTCGGTTTCCCGGGTGTCCATGTCATCGCCCACTTGCGGTCCTTCCTTCTGCCTGAGCTCCGCCGCCGAGCGACGCACGTCGGCGTTTCCTTCCAGAACGCCGCGTTGACCGCGTTCTGGAAGGGCTGCTGTCCAATTTTTCGTTGTCTCCACTTTTCGGCGGGCACTCTACTCCCAAGCTGGTGTCACTGAGGCGTGGCTGGTGCTGTAGTGGTAGTGACATAATGTCGAGCTTACCGGGCCGGCCTCGTTGAGGCCGCACTCAGCTTGGCCTAGACGTAGTTGGGCTTAAGTCCGTGGGCCGCCGTTGAAAATTGTCCTTGTAGTTCAGAAGAAAGGACAACTGGAGCTGATAAAAAGCACAGCACACTCACCGGGAGTGTTCACTGTGTCAGTTATCACAGTTTTGCTGCCTTGGAACGATTTTTGCGCATGATTTCAGAAGAAAACATCGAGGAGCCGAGGTGAGACGCGTCTACACACTCTGGCGATCGGAGCGCCCCCTATAGATTACGAGAAGGCATTTGATTCGGTGGAGACATCAGCAGTCATGCAGGCACTGCGGAATCAGGGCATCGACGAAGCCTATATAAACATAATGGAAGAAATCTACAGCGGATGCACAGCCACTATAGTCCTCCATAAAGAAAGTGACAGAATCCCAATAAAGAAGAGCGTACGGCAGGGAGACACGATCTCTCCAATGCTATTCACCGCGTGTTTACAGGATGTTTTCAGGGCCCTAGATTGGGAAGAGTTAGCGATAAGAGTTAATGGAGAGTATCTGAGGAACCTGCGATTCGCTGATGACATTGCATTGATGAGTAACGCGGGAGACGAATTACAGCTTATGATTACTGAACTGGATACGGAAAGTAGAAGAGTAGGTCTGAAAATTAATATGCATAAAACTAAAGTAATGTGGAACAATCTTGGCAGAGAACAGCGCTTTGCCATAGGTGGCGAGACACTGGAAGTTGTAAAGGAGTACGTCTACTTAGGACAGGTAGCAACCATGGAGCCGAACCATGAGAGTGAAATAACTAGAAGAATAAGGATGGGATGGGGCTCATTCGGCAAGCATTATCAAATCATGAATGGTAGTCAACCACTATCCCTCAAGAGGAAGGTATATAACAGCTGCATCTTACCGGTACCTATAGCTACGGAGCAGAAACCTGGAGACTTACAAAGAGGGTTCAACCTAAACTGAGGACGACGCAGTGAGCGATGGAAACGAAAATGATAGGCGTAACCTTAAGAGACAGGAAGAGAGCAGAGTGGGTCAGGGAACAAACGGGGGGTAAAGGATATCATAGTTGAAATCAAGAAGGAGAAATGGATATGGGCCGGGCACGTAGCACGTCGGCAGGATAACCGCTGGTCGTTAAGGGTAACTGACTGGATTCCAAGAGATGGCAAACGCGTGAGGGGGGAGACAGAAAATTAGGTGGGTAGATGAGATTAAGAAGTTTGGAGGTATAACGTGGCAGCAGAAAGCACAGGACCGGGTTGATTGGCGAAACATGGGAGAAGCCTTTGCCCTGCAGTGGGCGTAGACAGGCTGATGATGATGATGATGAATATGAAAATCATGACCTGCATGTCGTGTACAACGTGATTTACATGCCACGCTCATGGTGCGCTGACGGCCGTTTCGCTAGCTTGATATACACCAAAATTGGTATTGCGTGACGTGACTGTACGGCGAACATAAATAACAAGTCCTAAAATGTGAATCATGATATGCATATTATCTACATCATGGTGTGCCCTTGCTGGCTGCTTCGCATTACATCGATTCCCACAGTGCGTGGGATCTGCCAGTTTTTTATGCTGCAAAACATATCCAACCAAGCGAAAAATAGAAAAATGCCCCCAAAAAAGCACAAATATCCTTCGGCCGAGTGCACGGTAGGTGTTGTTTATAGGATTCCGCTGACATGTGGGAAGTCATACATCGGCCAAACTTGCCAATTCCTAAATAGTCGTCTTGCTGATCAGAAACGCGCATTACGAAATGGCACGTGAGGAAGGAAAAGAAAGAATGCGAAGAGAAACTGAAAGAACAAAGATCCTAAATAGGAGCAATTGCAACACAGCCCGAGAACTGAATCATGCTTTTATATCGACAGCAGTGGGAGTGATTGCATAAGCACCCCCCTCAATTGCTATTTATAAAAGTGAGTTTGCGTTTTTACATGAAACACGGGTTCTAATTGCCTATCTCCTATTTGCAGTTTGATCTGCGCATGTGCGGGTCCCTCCTTTCTGGTTTTCTGCCCTCTCTCTGTATTAAAGTGTTAATAAAACAATTGGAAGTTTGCGCAGGTGTCGTTGTCCATGTCTTTGGTATGCTTTGTGTATTGCGCTATCCTTCCTTTCTGAAAAAAAAAATAGTTGTTTTCGGGAACTTATCAAAAATACGCATAATGGTTTGGGGGGAAAACTGAATGGGTTGCGCTCATATACTTTTCAACGGATCATAAATTACCAGAAGAGAATATTTCTTTAGAATTTCATTGAGGTCAGTGGACATCGAGAAGCTATAAATATTGCCCTTTAACACCTCATGCCTCATTATTCAGGATCCATCCTCCTCAGTGGGTACGTATCATCAAAAACGATTCGCAAGCATCATCGTCCTCCTGATGGCGTTTTTAGAACAAACCTATAGCCACGACTATGCAGGACAGCACGCAGGACGTGATCGACGCTGGAAACAAAGCTGGAAATTTGCTATCGGCTAGAACATCAAGTTCGCTGAGTTTGCTGAGAACGAGACGGCGGTGAGCAATAATAATTTCTTTCTTGTACACCCTTTAAAGTGTAATCCGCAAAAGAAAAGACATCTGTCAGTGCGTAAAAAATTTATAACGATAGAACGTATATTAAATGACACGAAAATGACATGACAAACAGAAAGGACATTGTCATAAAACCTGCGGACAAGGGTGGTTGTTTAGTCATCTGGCCCAGAGCAAAACAAAAAAACGAAGCTATTGCCACGCGCGTTTCTAATTTTCACAGTTGCTGTATTAAGTTTTCGCCCACAAAGAGTTTGAGGAACGCTCATCGCAGACCGCGCCTCCTTGTTCGAGACGCTTCGCGATTGTTATAGATCATTTTGTTAAGATTGCGCGCGAAGCGCGAACACCTGAGCTTATTCCAGAGCTTGCGCGACAACCAGCGATAGGGCTGGAATATTAGTGAGTAATAGCTGAGCGGCTCAGCGGGCCAGCGGACCCAGCGGAGGAGCGGAGGGGGCAGCGGAGCGAAAGACAAATGGAAGAGTAATAGCTGAGCGATGACCAGCTTGCTTCAGCGGAACGCATTGCTGCGCCACCTCTTGAACAAGGTTGAAGTTACTGTCAATCGAGCAGAGGCTTTGCTTGGAAAACGCTCCCACGCTCGTCCGCTGCGCAAGCTTCGCTGAGGAGACGAAGTGAGCGGGTGAGCGGCTCGCTCCGTGAAAACGCTGGCCGTGCCAGCGTGCCGCGCATGCGCAGTCGGCGTCTCCGCTCGTTCGCTGGGCCCGCTGGCCCGCTGAGCCGTTCAGCTATTACTCTCTATTAGATGCCACGCTTATAAATGCCGGCGCATTTCACCGCTCGTCAGTTGATCGAAGGCCGACGCTCTGTTCGCCGCTATCAGTGCCAGCGTGTATTGCGGTAATCTTACTTTCGGTTTACCGGCCACAAGTTCGGCGTAATAAACAGTTTCATCTTGGACACGTCGCCTGCTGCCTTCGCGACGTCACAACCACGTGACATCTGGTGGAGGTGCTGCTTCTTTCGTGTACCGGACGCCCCCGTCAAGCCGTGAATCCAGCGCCAGTCGTGAATACATCCACGACAACCCCGAGCAGCGAACAAGCCGCAGGCAAAAAGGTCAACCACCGGAGTACGGGCCACTACCTGACAAGACTCGGAAGACCAAGGCCATGACCTCGACTGCGGGTACGATGACAGCCGCTGCGCCACAGCCAGCCATCGTCATGCAGCAGCCACGGGAGCCACCGACTTTCCGTGGATCATCGTTCGAAGACCCGGAGACCTGGCTGGAGATGTGCGACCGAGTGGCCGCCGTCAACCACTGGGACTCGGACGAGAAGCTGCGTCGCGTCTACTTCTACCTGAAAAACGCGGCGAGGACCTGTTTCGAGAATCGGGAGTCTGCGCTTCAAACCTGGGATCTTTTCCGCGACGCATTCCTGGACACGTTTAGGAGCATCGCCCGCAAAGAAAGAGCCGCGACGTTGCTGGAGACGAGCGTGCAACTCCCGATTGAAAGTGTGTCCATCTTCGCGGAAGAAATGGCGCGACTCTTCCGGCACGCTGACCCCGACATGCCCGAGGAAAAGAAAGTCCGTTTTCTCATGCGAGGACAAAAGCAGGAGCTCTTCGCGGGACTAATGCGGAATCCGCCGAGCACTGTCCAGGAATTCGTCTCCGAATCGACGACGATTGAAAAGACACTGGAGATGCGCACCCGACAATTCAATCGCCGCTCGACGCCAGGATACGCAGACGTTCAATCCCTCTGCTCCGACGACCTGCGCGGAACGATCCGAGCTATCGTGCGGGAGCAACTGCGGAAGCTCTTACCCTCGGCACAGCCTCAAGTGGACTCTATCGCCAACATTGTTCGTGGCGAAGTCCAGCAAGCATTGGGAATTCCCGAACAACCACAGCCCCAGCCGCAGGCCTTGAGTTACGCTGCTGCAACCCGACGCTACGTACCTTCTCCACGCCCTCGTCAGAACGCCGCTCAGCAGCTCTACCATCGCCAGGCGCCGCCGCCGCCCCCACCGCCGCCATCTCGCCCGCTTGCCGGCCACCGGTACACGCCGACCGACATCTGGCGCAACCCCCGACCACTGTCCACTCTGCTACCACTGCGGAAAAGCCGGCCACACGTACCACCGGTGCCAGTACCGTGAGATGAGACTACGTGGTTTCGCCGTCAACAAGCCGCGTCCTCAGCCAGGTGAACGACCTCGCGACATCGCCGACTACATTACCGGAGCACAATGGGAACCACGACGACCATACCGCTCACTTTCGCCCGGCCGCTACATGTCACCGCACCGCCGGCAGTACACTGGCCCAATCCGGGGCCGGTCGCCTAGCCCGTATCCGGGGAAACTAAGGGCAGCAACCGATGGAGGTGCGGTTGCTGTACGACGAAATGCCGAAGATCCTCCGCGGCCGCCGAGGACGACAACGCGACGATACCTACAGAACACGACGCGAAGCAGACGAAGCCCTGCCGACAAAACGTCGCGGACCAACGAGGACGGGACGGCGCAACATGCAAGCAGAGCAACATTTCGACGCAGCCGTGATCCGATGCCGCAACCCAACCGCAACGCACGACGACGAACCAGTGACCTCCACGTAATATTCGACGGCTACGACGTCACCGCCCTCGTGGACACTGGAGCCGACTATTCAGTCGTCAGTGGGCCTTTCGCGGCGAAGTTGAAGAAAGTGAGAACTGCCGGCGTGGAAAGGGTTATCAGTTAAGCAAGCCGGTCGCTATCCAAGGCAGAAGCCAACTATTCTACAACAGAAAAGGAGTGCCTTGCCATATCTGGGCAACGTCAAAGTTTCACCCCTACCTCTACGGCAGGCCCTTCAATGTTGTGAGCGACCACGCGCCTTGTGTTGGCTAGCTAACCTGAAGGACCCTTCAGGTCGTCTCGCGAGATGGAGTCTGAGACTTCAAGAATTCGACGTTACCGTCGTTTACAAGTCCGGACGAATGCACTCTGACGCCGACTGCTTGTCTCGCGCCCCCCGTCGACCCGCCGCCGCAGGATGACCAGGAGGATGACTTCTTGGGAACCGTAAGTACCGACGACTTCGCCGAACGACAGCGAGCCGACCCGGAACTCAGAGGCCTTGTGGAGTATCTCAAAGGCAAGACCACCATTGTTCCAAAGGCATTCAAGCGAAAACTCACGTCGTTTTTCTTGCGAAACGGCGTTCTCATAAAGAAAAATTTCTCGCCACTTCGAGCCGACTACATTCTCGTAGTGCCTGCAGCAATGCGACCAGAAGTTTTCCAGGCACTACACGACGACCCGACGGCTGGACGCCTCGGACTTTCCCGCACGCTCACAAGAGTACAGGAAAAGTACTTCTGGCCACGCCTTGACACCGACGTCGCCCACTACGTAAGGACGTGCCGAGACTGTCAGCGACGGAAGACACCGCCCACAAGACCAGCAGGCTTCCTTCAGCCGATCGAGCCTCCTCGGCGACCGTTCCAGCAGATCGGGATGGACCTCCTGGGGCTGTTCCCAACGTCAACTTGCGGAAATAAATGGATCGTCGTGTCCACCGACTACCTCACCCGCTACGCCGAAACAAAGGCCCTGCCTAAAGGCAGTGCCACCGAGGTAGCCAAGAGATATTTGTCGGACAGGCTAGGCACATAAGAAGGATCTGTAGCCACGACGGTGACTAAAGGAAACAGTTGAAAGAAATAACCCGCAAGAAGCCCTAAGCATGTGAACTAGAAGCATGTGAACTAGATAGGAAATCAAAACTAGCTAAAAGGGTCCCTGTAGCATAACCCAACCAGCCGCTAGCATTTATAAGAAAATACTCAAATGCGCTTCCCAAATATAAGTAATATCCTCCGTAAATATTATCCAACACTGGCAAGCAACTAACGCCTTAGAAAGGCGTTTCTCGAAGTAGCAAAGGTCGTGTATCGCCGCAATAGGAATTTTAAGGATAGGTTAGGATGCACGAGTAGACCCGCATTCTGCTGCCAACATAACACCTTGCTCTGGTCCAAGATGCAGGACTTGCAAACACCTTCAAGATGACGTTATACCTAGAAGCGCTGCAAGTGATTACGTCCATCATATAAAATCTAGTTTTACCTGCACTAGTTCTAACGTTATCTACATCATCAAATGTTCATATTGTCACAAACGGTACATTGGTGAAAATGAACACCCACATGAAATGAAATGAACACATACAGACAAGAAATTACCGAAAGCAGTGGCACAGCATTTTAATGTCGCAGGTCACAACTTCGACGACCTCAAACTTTACATACTTCAGTCAAACTTCCGCTCCGCAAGAGACAGAAAATATACAGTCATACCTTATTCAGAAGTTCAATACACTCCAGCCAGCAGGTATAAACGTTTCTAAGGCTGGCTGTTGAATCCATTCGATATGGTACATACACAACGAAAACCAATGAGAGTTCAACCTCATTCTAGGAATTTCAAATCTACCATTGTTAGGTGGTGCTTGTTTTTACGACCGTGATTCAGAAAAACATCTAGCCGCCCCCCCCCCACACACACACACACATCTCCCCACTTCTTTCTTTTCTTTTTATTCACGGAAAACATCTTCCCTTTTACTCACACAATTCGTCACGAAGCCCCCCTCCCACTCCCCCCGCATCCACATTTGCCTTCTCCACCTCCTTTGTTCGGATTGGCGGAGAGAGTACGAAGCATATACACGCTAGGGCTAAGGAACTTAGTTCTAGCCTTGTCCACTTGTCGAAACGTCGACTCGCGCACACAACGCCTGTTTACGGATTTTTAGAGACGACAGTCTTTCTTAGGGATACTTGAACGCAGAAATTTTTGGTCCATCTTTCTGTCTGTCTTTCCGTGTGTCTGTCTGTCTGTCTGTCACACGATTCAGTCACCCGGCCAAAGCATAAGCACTTGCTGAAGGCCCAGTCATCTTGAACTGGTGGCTGCGTTCATACTTGTGAACATTGTCGATCAAAAAGCAAATATTACGCATATCTGAGGTGCAGTATCACTACGTAAAAATTTTTTGGTGTGTTCCTTTACTAGAACATATATAGATACGTAATTCCAAAGACCCTAGTGTTTCTTAGGCTGCGCTGCACGAAAAAGCCATCTGCCGACGATATGGTGCTGCCACCTGGCAGTGGCCCTGGGTTCTCCACAAGCTCATGTTTCCCGACGCCTCTACCAGATGGCGCCCATATCTCACGCCGCGGATGAGACCAGGACTCATGTAGTGCGGCCGACAGAAGGCTATCGTCTTTGAACCACATTTGCAGCGAAGCACGCAGACACACGGCCTTTTTTTTCATCGCAAGCTTCCATCTTCCCCTTCCTGCCCTTGTGTGAAAAGACGAGGGATCATATTCAATGCATGTGCGTGGGGCCGAGAGGTAGTTACAACGGTTCTCTACAAAAAATTATGCACGCGACTTAAATAGTGAAGCCAGTATTTTTTTGGCGTAATGCGATAGAGGCAGTGCAAGTGCATTTTTCCTATCGGGTAGTTTCAGCGAGTCTGACGAAGTAATCTTGATTTTTCCTCTCTGTTTAGCGAATACGCGTGTGCCATCAAAGAAAGCTGTGCACTGAACGAAAAAGAACTCGTTTCTTCTAGACACAACCTATTGAAAACTGTTAGAAACTGCCACTCAAAGGTCGCCAGCACGAAGTCGGTGACGGGAATGACAGCAGGTTGGTCCGTTCCGTAAGCAAGAAGAAGCAGTGAAAGGATCGGAAACGTGTTTGGACAACAAAACAACAACTTTAATCTAGCTATTGCGGCACAAGTACTGTAAATACACCATTTCAAGTAAACTAACAATATACAAATAGAGTCAAAGAATAAGCTTACAAAATACAAGTATTACAAGATACATAAAATGAATTAACACTAAACAAACAATGGAATAAAACTAAACCAAAACAACGTTAAAGTTCGACAGTATAAACAGGTGAAGGCAAACGTGAGATGAGCGGCAGCGTTGCGTCCACGACGATCGGATGCGAGAAGTCCCCAAGAGTTCTGGCACGACTGCGATGTCGGTGGATCCGAGTTGCAACGCCGGTGCTCGCGGGAGCTAGTGCTTGAAGGAGATCTCAGGCAGGTTGAGCTAACCTGAGATTGGAGTTCCGATGCCTACGTTGCAGACGTGTCTCAACTAGGCGAACGGCTAAGTTTAGGTGGCCAGCCGATACAAAGCGCACACTAAAAACTTCTAGAAGGGATACTCGTTGATCTACTTCTACACCATGTTTGACAAGCAACTAGACTGATTAGCAGGGCGATATCCTGCGCTTAAATCCCCTTCGTGTCCCCTAACTCTCTACCTGGGGACATTGCGGGTGTGCGACTTGTACGGCGTTGACGACGGGGACTTTCTCGCCATTCTTCAGTTCGATATACCCGTCGTGTATGGGATCCTCATGGATGTCCCTTGCTGCGTAGACGCAGGACGCGTCTACGCTGTAGTGCGTTATTAGTTCCTGACCGGCAGTCGTAGGCCCTATGTCCTTCTTTTTCCACACTTGAAGCAGACGATGGCTACGTTAGCGGCAGGTCTGTTGTAGCGGCACAAGTGCGGTGGATGATTTCCACGATTGCAAATATAGCATCGTGGTAGCGGTGCGTGGCCGCTGCCTCCCTTCTCGTATTTCCCCTTCTCGTCCATGGTGGGACCATCCTTCCTGGTTTTCGCGAGGCTCGCTCCATCTTGATCTTCTAAAAACTGGTCTGCCAGTTCCAGCATGTTTTGTAGGGATTCCGCCTTCCTGTCCTTTAAATATAACGCCAGGTTCGAACCACATCCATGCAAGAACCTCTCAACAATGCGCGGAGGAACTCGAATTCTATTTCAGTTTTCGACAGCTCAACACACCTATCGAAGTAGTGGCTTAAACGAGCCGCGTACTGTGTTGCTGTTTCACCCCTACTGGCCTTTTCTTATTAAACTTGTCTCTGAAGCCATCCGCCAGTGAAGCGAAAGTGCCTCAGGAGGGTGGTTTTAACATTGGTGTAGTCCGAGGCGTCACCAGGCGGCAACCTGCCATAGACACTTAGCGCCTCTCCTGTTAGACATGTCGAAAGCGCCGTTGCCCACTAACCTTCGGGCCACTGTCGCCCTCTCGCGATGCTCTCAAACCGGCGTATTAACGCGTCTAAGTGATCCCTTCCTTCATCAATGGTGACGAGCAATCTACCAGTGTTTATTCTCAAACTCTGTACCTCCCCGACATCGAGATGCTCACTGCGAGATTGGCTCACATGGCTACTTTCATTGAGACGAATTTTTAACTGCAGTAGCTTCACTTCCCGTTCTCCGGCTTCCTTTGCCGCAACCCTTTCTCTCTCCTTTTCCTCCCGGGCCAGTGCCCGCTTTTTTCTCTGGCTAACGCCTGCTCCTCTTTAACACATTGTGTCAGTTCCGGCGCCCTCGAGGTCTAATTGCTTGCCGTGCGTGATCCACTTATCAGAATCCATTCCTTCTATAATGAAGACTGTCACTATTCTGCTACTACAAAAACAGCGTGCTCACAATTGCCATGTAAATCGTTCAACCAGACGCCGTAGCTTCGACTGCACGGATCTATCGCCAAATCGTCCGCAAGCTTCTCGTTCACCCTTCACTGTTTCACTATTGTACGAAACGCCCTCGTCGCGGACGCCAGTTTTGTTGCAAGCTGGCACTCAAGCGTCGCCAGCGCGAAGTCGGCGCGCTGGCGACGCTTGAGTGGCAGCTAGGGAGTGGCAGCTTGAGTGGCAGCTAGGAGCGCCGTGTTTGTGTCTTCTCGTCTCCGTCCTGTTCCAGCGCTGTTTCTTCATTCAAAGACAGCAGGTTGGTCCGTTCCGTACGCAAGTAGACGCAGTGAAACGATCGGAGACGTGTTTGGACAACAAAACAACAGCTTTAATCTAGCTATTTCGGCACAAGCTCTCTAAATACAGCCCTTCAAGTAAACTAACAATATACAAATAGAGTCAAAGAATAAGCTTAGAGAATACAAGTATTACAAAATACACAAATTGAATTAACACTAAAAAAAACAATGGAATAAAATTAAACGGAAAAAACGTTAAAGTTCGATGGTATAAACAGGTGAAGGCATACCTGAGATGACCGGCAGCGTTGCGTGCACGACGATAGGATGCGAGAAGTCCCCAAGAGTTCTAGCACGACGGCGATGTCGATGGATCCGAGTTGCAACGCCGGGGCTCGCGGGAGCTAGTGCTTGAAGGACGTCTCAGGCAGGTTGAGCTAACCTGAGATTGAAGTTCCGATGCCTACGTTGCAGACGTGTCTCAACTAGGCGAACGGCTAAGTTTGGGTGGCCAGCCGATACTAAGCGCACACTAAAAACTTCTAGAAAGGATACTCGTTTATCTACTTCTACACCATGTTTGGAATCAACTAGACTAATTAACAGGGCGATATCCTGCGCTTAAATCCCCTTCGTGTCCCCTCACTCTCTTCCTGGCAAAAAGGGACCATCGACATGGGTCCAATCATGCGCATTGCATTGTCACAAAGTCCGCCCTCAAAATATTGACGATGCGCCTTTTTAATTAGGGGAGGGTTCTCCAATAGTCAAGAGAGACAACCCGTTTAAGGTGACCGCGTAGGCTGCTCGTACAGGTGCAGCTTCTTCCGTGGGAACGGTATCTTGCCTCGGTTCTTAGCCGAGCGTTTTGCACCCAAAACTTCCATCGCGGCCTCCCAACAAAACCTGTCGTCGCCGCGGTACAGAACAAAGAACCCTCTTCGGCAGCAACATTCGAAGAATAACACCGCCTTCCGCTGTTCTTCGCGGCTCTAAAAACAAGTCTTTTCATGCGCAAGCCGGCGCGCCGGTCAACGGGGGCAACGCGGCGCGCGTTAATCGACATTACGACTGGTCGAAAAAGTGCATTCAGTGACAAAAACGCACGTAGTAAGCTAAGGAAGGTATAGGAGATATTGTTTCTTAAGTTTTAACAGAAGTGTTGTAATTATGACGTAAATGGAAATGAATTAAATTGGACGAAAAATTCACTTGCCGCTGTTCGGATCTAGGGACAGAACCTACAACCTTCGACGCAACCTACCATCTTTGAATAACGCGTCTGATGCATCACGAATTGAGCTACAGCGGCACTCACATTACCATGCACTCTATTGAGCATTTATATTTTGTGTAATCCTGTTCCTAATAATGTTGCTGTAGCGCTGCGTGGTGTCCATATGTGCCTTCTCGTGTCCGTATGTCGTTTTGCGCTACATCAAAGCTCCCTTTTAAGTTCATTCATAGCTTGGATCTCCTTCCGGCAGACATGAGGCCTTCGGTAGTGCGCGAGGTCAGCTGCCAAGTCGTATTACGATCACATGCTACCTGACGCCAGCGGGCGAAAGACAGGGTTCCACACTCGCCATCGCGCCTGCGAATGGCACTGACTAATTTCCTCTCATGATTACACAAAACATAAACACCCAATACAGTGGATGAGAAAGCGGCCGTCACTGTAGCTCAATTGGTTGAGCATCTCATACGAAGGTTGTAGGCTCGTTCCCTACCAGCGGCAAGTTCATCATTCATCCACTTTATTCCCACGTAGCACAAAAAAGGATGAATTACGTCTTTTTCACCGTTTATCTGAGACAATCAAATGGTCTCGAAGAAGACACAGAATAGAGGCTCATAGACTTGGAAACGTCGTATATCTACTCTAATGTCCAGCTTGAATTCTTTTTGTAAGACCATCAACAAACCGTCTTAAAACGTTGGAAAACATCCTATCATAGCAAAAGGGATTACTGGATACCGAGAATATTCTATTGAATTATATCTCAAGAGCAGTTTTCTAGACGTTTTTAAGATGTCATGGTATATATATGCAGTGAAACCTCGGTTATACGAATCTCACGGCATCACCAAAAATATTCGTATCATCCGAAATTCGTATCACCAGAAGCATGGAAGGTTAGCATGCCACAAAAGAAAGCTGGGCGTACATTTTCATTTATGGTTTTTCAGGGCCGCAGCAACGTTAGGAAGAACTCTGAATGATTGTCAGTTATGTTTTCAGATGTCGGCAGTCATACCACCACTCGTGAATATACGGCTCGTACGCATGTGTGTAATTAATGAACCAGGTGCGTTGTGAACCGCTACAGTAGTAGCCCCTTCCAAATTTTAATATGCTTTTTCGCAAGACAACTGAGTACTGCGGTGAAAGTAACGGAAGAAGTGCTTTGACGCGGTAGATCAAGGCTACAAAACTTCTTAACCACGGTCCTATGTTATGATTTTGTTATCGCGGAGGTGTTGGGGCTGTTTTTTGGGAGATTTAGGGCCGTGCCCGCACAAATGCGACCTCAACAGTCGTGCATGTTGACGTTGTGAGGCCTGACTCTTTCGCCAAGACCGTCCTCGCCTTCTTTCGGTCCTCGTCCATTATACGTCTGATCAGTGTTGTACGGAACGGCATTCCAAAGAACGACGTTCCAGGAACTAGTTTCTTTTGGGAGGAACGGATGAACGCCACCGTTTCATTCAGGATCCGTGGAACTGTAAGGGTAGGTACTCACTACACAGCAAACGGGTTTGAGCCTTTTTGGGAGTTTTGGGCCCGGCTCTTAACTTGCATCCTAAACGTACTACGCAAAACCCCCCTACCAAAGGAGGTTTTAGGGGGGTACGCAGGACAAGATGGCGGTGCCTGTTGAAGCGACAGCCGTCTACTTCGAATCTTTCTAGCCGTCGGCCTGCATTATTAAACTCATTCATTCCCAAATAATGCTGGTATTTGATTTAGATTTGAGTAATGAGGCTTCGCTAAGCGTATACTGCCGATAAAACAGCTCCGTTTTCGAGATACACAGTCGATTTGCGGTGCAGAAGGCTTAACAAGGTTTGTTTACAAAGTAAGCGGAGTCAAAAGAGGGAATTAAGGAGGTAACTTTGGTGTTTTTATTTAACTCATTTCGGGGGCTTGAACGGAGTTCATTGGAAGTTTTTCTGCTTCTTTTGAGAGCTTTTAAAACGCCCCTTTATACGCGGCACGAGAGAGGGCGCGAAAAAAAAAAGGTATTTCAGGCACTATACTAGCGTTTTAGAGACATTTCTTGCAACTATTCATAGCTAGGACATATTAGAAAATGGACATTAATGTATTCATGCACAGACATGACATATGCATACAAGCACGCACGACACAGGAATCGAACTCGCGACCACACGCACTGAAAGCAAACATCATATCCATTACACCACAGCGCCACCACTAGCTTGAGCAGTTTTTCACAGGGGTATATATCTAAGAAGCGGCTACTAACCACTTGGCGACACCTCGAACTTTTGTTCTCGTAGCATCGGCATGTGTTAGCGCTTTCGCAAGGCCAGTACATAAACTCAGGCGCGTCACGAAGGCCAAGGTAAACACCTTCAGCTTCGAACTATTCGGTTCGTCGTGTCGTGCCGCTAGAAAAATTGTAAACGTGTGCCCTCTTGAGTACTTCGACACTGTTTCACTCGCCCGAAATTCGTGGATACCAGCGTGACAAAAGGTATCCTCAGATGGCCGAAGATATGTGCATTCCATGGGCGTATGATGTGGAGCTATTTTCGTTGTTTCTGCCGCGAGCTGCAGGCGTCCCATGGCAGCGGCGTGTTCTGAGCCGTATGACCGCCTGTGTTTTCATTGATGGGGTGTGTGCCTCCCGCCGCACGGAAGCCCTCAGAGACGAGGACGAAACACTGAGCAACACATCTTTGTCAGCGGCCCCTAAGCGCGAGCCGCGAGCGTGCCTGTGTACATCATTCTCGTCATCCACCGGCGCGCTCACCGCTACGACTCCCATAGCATATAAAAGTTACTCACGCAGATGCCCACAAGCGTGCGCAGGGTGCCTCTTCAGGTGGAAGGGGGGGAGGGGTCGAAGGCTCGTCGCTGCGCCCACCCTCCCTATTAAGTCAGTGCACGGGGCAGACTCTCCCCCTCACCCTCCCCGTGTGCACGCCTATGCAGATGCCTGAGTTACAAGGACATTGTAACGCACCTACACTAAGTGCATTTATTGCGCGCGTACTCTCACGAGCCAAACGGAGGTGCAGCAGCGCCTTCGGATTAGCTGAACGATAATCTACATCCACAATTAGCACTTATTCGCAACTCGCACTTTCGCGGGGCACACAGTGATTCTATAACTCAAATTCAGTATTTAGTCGCTTTCACACTCGGAGACAACCTACAATCTTACTACTGTAATGAACGCATTGGCACCAACCTCTCCTTATATACATTTAATAAAAAAAAAAAAGAAGAGAGAACAAAGAGACAACGCCCTCGCCAGGAGCGTAGCCAGAAATTTTTTTCGGGGGGGGGGGGGGGTTCAACCATACGTTATGTATGTTCGTGCGTGCGTTTGTATGTGTGCGTGCATATATACGCAAGCAAAATTGAAAAATTTCGGTGGGGGGGTTTGAACCCCCCCAACCCCCCCCCCCCTTGGCTACGCCACAGGCCCTCGCCTACAATCTTACTACCTACAATCTTACTAATTAACTTTCATTGTTAAACATCACACAAATGCATTAAAGCAAATGCGTAAGCATGCCCCAATGTCAAGTACAACCACCACAAATTAGCGGTGACAGGTCTCCCGTTAAATAAAAAAGTTAATGCACATGCACTTCGCTCTTGTGAAAGTCCATGTGTATGTGGCACTCCTCTTGAACAAATGATGTAGCAAGAATAAAAAAATGTAGTATTGCCGTCTTCTTCAACGAAACATCTGTGATAAGAATGATAAGAAAAACAGTGTTCGCAATATTTTATTGGAATCAAAACAGTAGCAGTTCTCATGTCAGTGTAAGCATATGTATATTTCCATCTTCTTGCACAGAACCTACACCCAATACAAAACACTAAGAACGTATACAGTACACCCCAAGCACTATATACATAGGTCGGCACTTAAAGGGAGTACTCACTCAAACTCACTCACCACAATTTTGCCAGCCTTCGCACTCACTCACGTTCACACTCACGTCCACTCACGCTCACGAGTACTCACTCACATTCACACTCACCTCCACTCACACTCATGAGTACTCACTCACGTTCACACTCACGACTACTCCCGCTCGTAGGCACTCACTTACGTTCATACTCACGCCTACTCACACTCTTAGGCGCTCACTCACGTTCACACTCACGTCCGCTCACACTCATGAGTACTCACTCATACTCAACTCACCACGTTCAAATCAGTGTGAGTGAGTGTGAGTTGAGTGCACTCATGAGTGAGTGTGCCGAGCTATGGTCGCCGTGTTTCTCTGTGCGGCATACCTACTCACGCTCACGAGTTCACACACGTTCATACTCATGACTATTCACGTTTATACTGTTCACACTCGTGAGTACTCACGTTCATACTCACGCGTACTCACCCTGAGTTCTCACTCACGTCACACTCACGTCCACTCACTCTCATGAGTACTCACGCACGCACTCACGTCCACTCACACTCATGAGTGCACGCTCACTCACGTTCACACTCACGCCCACTTACACATCAGTGCTCACTCGCGTTCATACTCACGCCTACTCATACTCATGAGTGCTCACTCACGTTCACACTCACACTCATGAGTTCTCACTCACGTTCACACTCACGTCCACTCACACTCATGAGTACTCACTCATACTCAACTCACCACGCTCAAATGAGAGTGAGTGAGTGTGAGTTGAGTGCACTCATGAGTGAGTGTGCCGAGCTATGACTATATATAATTCACAACAGTAAAGCAACATGAAAGTAGTGTGGCAAATCTCATCATAATGCACACTGACATGTGCACTTCACAGTGCTAGTATGTAAACACAATCCAGAGAAATGGGATCTACAAGGAACTTGGTGTCAGCCTGCACATAAGGCAACTAAGTTAGTACAATAAGGCTAGCATTACTTTTAAGAAATATGCAACCATGCAGGGAGGCATGTTGTAGATTTTAATTGAATTAGTTTGCCCTATGGCATCAAAACATGTCATACATCATCATACAGTTCGGTTTTCTGCAGAAAAGTCCAAAATAGACCTGTGGTGTTGATTGTAGATCCACTTACCACAATTTGTAAAGGCGTTCAGCCATGCCAGCAAAATGACAACATTGCATTCATATATGGCTGCACATACTTACTCACAAATATCTGAAAATGAACGCAGTGTTCTAGAAATATACTTGGGAATTTGTCACCATTATCACACAACTGCAATATACCAATACTTCTATTATACATAATTACTACAGCTATGTTTACAATATTCCCATGCCAGCCACTGTCATCTGCAACCTAAAAAGTTCATCTTTAATTCCTCACTTCATGGCATGTGCATAATTACCACATTGAAAGTTAATACCACTACCATGGCTGCAAAGTCAACTTGAAATTAGGCAATCACATGCCTAAAATTAAAAATTTCCTACAAGTAGTGGCTGGTGGCTTGGCATATTGGATGTGGTTGAATAGAATTTGACCACGAATCTATAGAGCCTGTAAAGCAGTCAGGAATTGAGTTCATAGTTAAAGTGTGAAAACAAAACAGCAACGCACATAGAAATAGGAAATGAAGGGAACAGGACAACACAGTATTAGCAACTGAAATTTAACACGTGTATGGCGTTTTTAGTCACGTTCATACTCATTCTGTGAGTGCATGGTTCTTTATTTTTGTAATTTTTTCGCACTAAGTGTGTATATCTTTCTGTGGTTTGCATTACACTTCAGGTCCTCGTTAGTGTAGAGTGAGGCACAGGGGGAGTGTTCCCAAAATACAGTGTCTTGTACACAAACAAGTGGGTGAGCAAGTCTTGCAGCTTTGCCAGAAATGTCTTCCTGAAAATAATAGAAGTCCATTAAGCTTTCCATATCCAGAAATATGAATGTCTTGGCAAAGACTCGCACTTGACTATACTATTGCAGACCTTTAAAAAGAACACAAAACAAATGCAATAGTGAGATGCTGCTAAGTAGTTCCTTGTGAACTTTTCACTTAAAGTACAGAGGGCAAAGAGTACACAACTGCAATGAAATGCGAAACAGCACCAGAAGTGTACTTTTGTCCTGTGTACCATCATTCAAGTAGTTTTAGCTGTCAGTGAAGTTAGCATTATAGTGTAAAGGGGTGCAAATTTTAGTATGATTAACCTTGGAGTTAAACGGATTTCAATGGAGGCGTAACTGCTTGAGGCCCACGTACTTAGCTTTAGGTGCGTGTTAAAGAGCCCCCAGGCGGTCTAACTTTCCGAAGTCCTCCACTAAGGCGTCTCTCATAATCATATGGTGGTTTTGGGACGTTACGCACCAACAGTTATCACTTACAACACATGCAACACTAGCTTCTTCATCAACCACAGCTGTTCTGTTTAGGACTGAAGATTGGACGACTTGGTATTAATAATAATAATATAATAATATGTGGGGTTTAACGTCCCAAAACCACGATATGATTATGAGAGACGCCGTAGTGGAGGGCTCCGGAAATTTTGACCATCTGGTGTTCTTTAACGTGCACTGACATCGCACAGTACACGGGCCTCTACCATTTCGCCTCCATCGAAATGCGACCGCCGCGGCCGGGATCGAACCCGTGACCTTCGGGTCAGCAGCCGAGCACCTTAGCCACTGTTCCACCGAGGCGGACGACTTGGTATTGATTCATGGCAAAATTAAACAGTGCACTTGTAATGACGACAATAGAAGACGTGGACAAAGTACCAGCCTGTTTACCTTGTCAGAAATTGTGTCAACAGTCAGAATACTGTGTGCTGATCATAAACACTATGGCAACAAAAAGTAAAACAAAATAACCAGAGGGAAGGAACAAGGTGATTCAACAACGAGGTTCAACAGATTCGACTGACTTATATCAATGTGATTAAATTAGCCTTGCACAAGTGACACATCTCCTAAATTCCATAAATATGCACATGTAACCTTGGCAAGTTCTAGTGCTGATATGTGACTAATGAAGTGACCATACCATAAAATGCATGTGCTTCAGCAAACACACTGTAACTAAGCACATGTCTTACACATCATACGGCCATCATAATGTGTCATTAACATGACTTATTCTTTCTATCTAAATGTATACAAGTTCATGATGTCAATGCCCCTTTCATATGCAATTTAATTTTTTGTGTAGGAGACGGACAAAGTGCCCAAGGCGAAATTGTCGTCAAAAAGTATTCTTACTTGCTCATAATCTGCGCATGACAACAGAATAAATAGAAAACAAATCTGGCCTTAATGCACGTTTTACCACATGACAGCGTGATAACAGCTGTCTTTTTTTTTTTTGTTGCTTCAGTGTATACTCCCTGGAAGCACTGCTTCATTCATGCTTTATCGCAAGCAAGGAAATTATGTCGTACAAACATTCAGTTTTAAGGCGCACTCGCTTGAATTGCCTGGCCACGCCAAGCGGTCAGCCAATTCGAAACACGTATCACACATCGTTGTTATGCGAGCGTAATGGCCTTTCTTTTTTCGCTTTTCGTTGCACTCTTGACGCGACGCAATATGCAGAACAGCACCTACTGCTGCCAAAGCGACAAGGTCGCGCAAACAGAGGAAACATAAGTATTACGTACCATTTGTGTTCCTGAATGTGCCGCGAACGCGGCGCGCCCATCAGCTGCTGCTCGCTTGAGTCACCGGGCCATTGCCACACCATTGCACACGCAGTGCATGTTGCACTGTCGTCAAACCACACATTTCACGTCCCGCGACGAGAACACAGTAAGGCTGCCGGCATGAAATGTGCACACATGATCGACGCATAGCAGGGTAGTTGAAAGGCGTCCTTCACAAAACCGACGTTATCCCATGACGGCTTCGCTTCGCTATCACTCACGCACGCCGCTGGGGCCAGCCTGCGGTAGTATTCCGCAGTCATTTCGGAACTTCTCGCGTTTCTCGCGGCTCTCTTCCCGCGTTTCTTTCCTTTTTGCTTTCTTTTTTCCCCTCCGCGCGAGCATGCGTGCGATGGTTCCTCTCTTATCGCCGCCGTTCGAAGGTCAAGGGCATTTTTTTTGTCGCTTCGTCCCTTTCAGAGCAGCCGCTTGAGGAGAGTCGCGTTTTTTCTTTTTGTTTCTCTTGTTTTTCTTTTTCTTTTTTTTTTAAATGCGAATGCATTTCTTAGTCGGGCTATGTCAGGCGGCGTTGTCCGGCGTTGTCCGCGGGGAGGAGGATAGGTTGAGGAGGCGTCCGCGCGCCGGCAGGTGTTATTTCTCCGCTCTCACTCTCTCTCCCATAGCAAAAGCTGCGGGCGCGCGCGCTTATCCTCGCCCCCTAGCAAAGTGGAGAGGAGGAGCGCGCTCTGGCGCGTGAGGGCGCTCGCATCGCCGGGAGCTCAGCGGAGCTACCGCGATAAAAAAAAAAAACCGGCGCTGCGCCGTGCTCCCGACCGGGCTGCAGAAATTAGGCGCCTTTTCCTTCTTCGAACCACAACCACCATATATAAATGGAGTGAAGCGCGCGCGAAATGCATTCGCATTTCCTCACGATTCCCTTCGGGGAGGTGGGGGGCATTTTTTTTTTTTTTTTGCGCCGGGATTTTTGAACACCGGATCTTATTCCGTGCGTTGAGGCACACCGCCTGTGCCCAATTCGTCATCCAAAAGGGTATACTGACTGTGCATGCTCTGCCGATAGGCCACATCGAGGGTGTACACGCTCCTACTTTTAGTTTAACTTCGATTTGATGGTAAAACAACACAAGCGAAGTTATTCTGTGGTCGAAATGCCTCGTGAACCCGAGCCCTAGTGGTAGTGTGCATTCCGTACAACAATGTGCATCAGTCGACGAGACGAAGAAATCGTTGATTAGCACGTTCATGAATTTATTTAGCACTTTGAGAAACACTTCTTTCGCCCGCGCCGTTGCATACATGCCCGCCAGCACTGAAGGCACTACAGCTTCGGATAAAATAAAGGGAAGATATGCCCGAGAAAGTGAAATAGGAGTTTTCTGTTCTTGAACTCCATTTGACAAAATGGCGTCAGATCGTGAATTTACCTCCTTTCTTCCACCTTTTATCCCCATAATTTCTCAAGGAAGTAAAATTGAGGACGCAGAACTTTATTACACCGATCTTAATACTCCCTAAGGGAGTACGGTCCCAAGTGAAGGTAGTATTAAGCCCTTAAAACGCCCAATTCGGCTAGTTTGCGTTTACAGTGTAGCGGCAAAAACGCGTGCGACACGCCGCGTGCGGCAAGCGCGCTCGCGGCAGGCGCTTGCGCTCGCGTTTCCATTCACGTTTTACGCTACAAGGCAGTGATTACTGGAGTCTCGAGTCGTATAAGACTTCAAGAATTGCTGCCGCGCCGCGTAAAACGCGAATGGGAACGAGGGAACGCACGCGCCTGCCGCGAGCGCGCTTGCCGCACGCGGCGTGTCGCGCGCGTTTTTGCCGCTAGTGAGTACGTACCCTAACGGTAACTCGTTACTTTTACGAAGGCACGGCAGAGGGAAAGGCGTCCCTTCTGCAAACGTTCCACGGCTTTCAACGGGTGCACGCACGCAGCACATCATGCAGAACAGCGCAAATGGGCGACCACGTGAGGCACAAAAATGTACCATTCGCCAATCACCTGACTAACATGCATCCTGGTTTTCACTTCAACGCGCCCGCCGAGGGCGCAAGGAAGTGAAAGACGCCGAGACTGACCGTCATTATACCCAGGAATGAGGGAGATGGCTTTTAGTTCGCCGTTTTTCACACCACTTGGCGTACAGACCTTCAACTTTCAAAATTGGCGCGATGACGCAGGCCGCGCGGCAGACAAAACGACAATACATTCATTAAAAAAAAGAATTGTCTATCGCCACCGAGAGCGAACCGTGATCGCTGACTGATAAGAGAAAGGCGTACGGCAGGCGATCGGCTGGTCGCTCGAAAGTGAATCAGCAGTTCTTGTCCAACGAATGCGTGTACACAACTCTCTTGTCTGTGCTTGAAAAACGCTAAATATCGAAAGGGCGTGCGGCCTGTCCTCTCGTCCTTTTCAATATATTTCGTCCGATTGAGTCGTCGTCGGCCACCGTGGGTTTCTTGGAGAAAGTAAGGACGTCCTTTCGCAGCTGCCGTTTTCTTAATCTAAAAAAAACTAATTTCAAGGAAATACCAGCCTATGAGATGGCGATGGTTTGTCAATATGCAGAGACTGACTTGACGTCCCTGATATTTGTTGGCGTCACTTTACAAATGAATTATTTTGCCCTATAGCGTGAAGGCAACAGGCCATGCCATATTCACTGCCAGTGAAAATATTTTTTAGAGCTCGAGAAGAAGCATAAATAAAGGCCGAAATTGATTAGGGGCACGAGATCGCTCAATTACCTTCTTAAATTATGCCTTTTAAAAAAAGACGCTTTAATTTAAACAACGCTCTTTACGTTTCTAGCGCACATAATAAAAGACGTCCGAAATAATCTTTTCATTATGTACAAGCCATGCTATACAGCTCGCCTTCGCCTCTTTTCTCCTTCGCCTCTTTTCTAAGTGTTCGTGAAAGCGTAATGAAACCAAATATATTCATATATACGACCATCCGCCGCGGTGGTGTAGCGGCTACAGTGCTCGGGTTCCGACCCAAAAGTTGCATGTTCGATCCCGGTGGCGGCGGTCGCATTTCGATGGCAGGCGAAATGATATATGTGCGACGTCAGTGCACGCTAAAGAACACCAGATGATCGTAATTTCCGGAGTCCTCCACCATGGCGTCCCTTATAATCATATCGTGTTTTTGTGATGCAAAACCCCCGATAATATTTGGATGTACGCGACCGTACAACCCGCCTGTTTGTTGCACTGTCTATGCGGTCTGCACAACGGCTGAGGTCTTGGTGTGAGACCCGACTATTTCGGCCAGTTTCATTTAGAACGAGGAACGCGTACAAGCGAGTTTGAGGTTATCGCTCGTCTGGTTTTCTTGCTGCTACTTGTGTCATTGTTTCTTTGCGCGTGCTTAGATTTTTACATAGTAATGCTTCTTAAAACGTCCCTCGCTAGGGCCCATTTAATACTCGCATGACGCGCTTATCCGTGGGTCTTTAAAGCAGGGGTCTCAACTCACTTCCATCAGCGGGCCGCCTTCATGCAATTTAGTCCCGCAAGGGCCGGGGCAGAGAAGATGTTAAAGCGAGCGCAACTTGTCAGCAATCGTTGCCATTTGAAAAAAAAAACCGTTTCAACATCTCATATACAGGTCGTTTCTAACAACATGTCGATACCGATCTCTAAAATGACTAAAATCTATTTATACCCCATAAAATGTACGGGGGGGATGACCGCCGCTGTAGCTCAGTTGGTAGAGCATCGGACGCGTTATCGAAGGTCGCAGGTACGGTTCCTGCCAGCGACAAGTTATCTTTTCGTCCTCTTTTCTTTCTTCATATTTACATTACAATAACTACTATTAACTGCAAAAGTGATCGACGTTGGGCCTGTTAGTAAAGCATAACGAAAGGTAAAACAGCGCTTAAAAAACGGGGACAAGAAGGGACGACACACGATGCGCTACTAACAACAAGTTTTTATTGCAGCAAGGCAATAAGTAGAAAAACCAGGCCTCCAGCGCATGCGCAGTCACCATCATCATAAAAAAGAAAAATGAGTGATAATGCTCATAAGGTGAACTCGTCATGAATGAAATAAAGCACTAGCTGTAAAATACACATGAACTTTATGACGCTTCATCTAAAAAACTAATCTCTTTCTTGCTTTGTGCCAAGGAAGCTGTGCTAACACATGTAGAACTGATATTTGGGCGATTTGTATTGCGTTAAACATGATGAGTGGTTTTCAGCGCAAATCGACGAAGACACAGGAAAAGGAGGGACACGAACACCAGCGCGTGTCCCTCCTTCTCCTGTGTCTTCGTCGATTTGCGCTGAAAAACACTCATCATGGCTAACACATGTGTCGCCTTTACTGATGATTGCATGGGCTTCAAAAATGAGACGCGCGAACTCTTGGCGATAGCAAGCGAGAATTTTGCGAGATGGAAGGACCGGAGAACACCCGCACTCAGCGCAATGAAGGGCCATGTTGCTTCCCTGCTTGTGGCTCAAATTGTTCGCGTGTTCCCCGCCAAGAGTTCGCGCGTATATATAAAATATGATAAATACATTCAGTTGTAGTGTAATGATTTACCATTCGTCCAAGTACACAACTCTCTGTGAATGCTTCTTTGCAGAGAGTGAGGGAGAGAGCGAAATATACAGTATTCGGAACAGGTGACAGCCTTCGCAGGTGGGGGGCAGTTTTCTTAGGTCAGAAAACTGCGGACCATGACCATCTCCCAGGCGCGTTCGAGTGGCGGGGCTATCTATCTATCTATCTATCTATCTATCAATCTATCAATCAATCAATCAATCAATCAATCAATCAATCAATCAATCAATCAATCTATCTATCTATCTATCTATCTATCTATCTATCTATCTATCTATCTATCTATCTATCTATCTATCTATCTATCTATCTATCTATCTATCTATCTATCTATCTATCTATCTATCTATCTATCTAGCCGCCTACGACTTTGTGCTCTCCTGGCCGTA